>SNQJ01S0016370.1:0-18666 GCA_010110895.2 Picea sitchensis | reverse complement strand
ATCTTCGATGGCTTATCTCCCTCGTAACTTCTACAGATCTGACGGTTGTCGACCTTTCGGGAAATTTGGATGGGATCCAACGGTCACTGGATCTCTGTCTTCCTTCTTCTCTGTAAGCGCTTGCTGCGTGCGTTTTCTTCAATGTTGTTCCTCCTTAGCTTTTACGTCCGAATCCCCAAGGGGTTTTATCCTTCATATCCTGCCATTTCTGCTATTGCCATCAAAGACAACAATCATCAACACGCATTCATTGCTTGTTCAATATTTGCCAACAGAGGGGATGTATTTTGTTTTATGAATCGAATCACAGTACATATTTGGATCTTGCGCTCTTATATGTCTCATGCAATATTTATTGTAATAAGAGTTAAGTAGTTGATAACATTTAATTTCGTTTAAGATAGCGTAGAGTAGTTGGAGGAAACAATCGAAGAGAACTACGCTCGTAGAGTAGTTGGAGGAAAGGAGTGCATGACTGACTCTATTCTGACTCGAAATCTCATAAGACATAGTGGAACTTATACACATCTGTAAGGAGTGCATCAACGTTCACAAGGAGTGCATGGAAAAATTTTCAGACTCGAAGGCTCGAGAATAATAGTGTGATTTAGTCATGAGAGATAGAAGTGGTTGGATAACAGTCGAAAGGAGAGCGAAGTCACCCACAAAACTCAAAGTGTGGAGAGAAATATATTGCAAGGTGTGCATAGATCAAGTTCTCGACTAAGTGTCGAAGAGATTGTTCAGAGGAACAAAGTAAAAACAAAGAAGGAAAGTTCAGGAGGAAGAAAAATGGAAATATTCAAGGAAAGGAGTCCTTGAACTTCTCATAGAAGCAAGTAGGAAAAATTCGTTCTGAGAAGGAGAAGAACGATCCTAGATAGTTAGATCTGGTGAAATTTCAAGGAGGAGAACCGTGAAGTATTTCGGTACTTCGAAGTTTTGAAAATTTAAAAACTTGACGAATACTGAGTCGTGAGGTCCAAAGTTGCGATTCAATCCCAACTGTTAATCACATAAGAGCACATGGCAATGATATCCAAGAATTTGGAAATCAGGAGATTGGAGGTTTTGAGTGAAAGGCCTAGAGTTTCATGAGGTCGCGAAGTCTGAACCATTGTAGGGTCAGTGAATCCAAGGAGATGCATGGTGTGAGTTCAAAGAATTGGAGATGAGCACTTCAAGAAGAAGTGAAGAAAGGATTTTGGATATCCCTGAAGTCCAAACCGCGAAGGAAGTAGAGCCACAGTCATAGTTGTGGTCACTAGAGGAAGAGCTCGTGTATGTGGGTAAGATAGTTTAAGGTTCCCGCAGGGACCCAAGGAGTCACTCTGACTGAGGAATCCAAACGATCCAAGACCAAGAGTTCAAACAACCTTTTGGAGGGAAGGGGGTTTGCGTCATTGTGCCAAAACTCAC
Organism: Picea sitchensis; assembly: GCA_010110895.2. Lineage (NCBI taxonomy): Eukaryota > Viridiplantae > Streptophyta > Pinopsida > Pinales > Pinaceae > Picea > Picea sitchensis. Next base: position 17,247 of record SNQJ01S0016370.1, on the reverse strand, counting down.
ATAGGTTGTCATTGTTGTGTACCAAATCCTGAATATGCTTTCCTTGCATCCTGTATAAAGTAATTTCTCTAACCCCAACGATCACTACACTATCTGGGATATTTTTCTATGGACGTATGAGTGATTTCCCTCTCTGAAAATTAATGGCCAAACCCCTATCCTCCATAGATGAAACTGAAAGAAAATTATTCTTCAAACCTGGTATGTAAAATACATCCTAGGCATCCAATGAACCTCCTAACTCAAGATGGAACATAATTGTTCCCTACCCCTTCACTACATACTTAGCATCATCACCAAGCTTCGCATGAACATCTGAGTCACTCTCCATAAAATTTCTAAATAAATCCCATGCTTCTATCATATGAAGAGATGCACCACTTCCTAAGAACCAATCACTCCTCATAGTTGTGCTGGTAGAAAGGCAAGAAACTAGTGAGTAATCCTTCTCAAAATTTGTTTCAAACTCATCAAGTAACGAATATGTTGATGTTGTTTTCTCCGTCTTTCGATTACCCCTATTCTTCTTCTTCGAAAGTTGAGATGCAGAATGCCCATTATTATGACATGAGAAACACTTTATTTAACTCAAGTCCTTCTTATTTCCTGGCTCTGACAAACCTCCATCATTATTACCCTTCTTTCTATAACTCTTTCCTTTTCCCTTCCATGTATTACTGAGAAGAGCCAAGTTCTCTTCACTACCTACCTTCTTGTTTCTCTTGGACTCCTCACGAGTCTCTTATTGGATGAAATCATCCCTAAGTATCTACCAATCTGGGATATTTTCTGAAGCGACGAATCCCTTGAAAAATGGTTCCCAAGAATTGGGAAGACCATTCAATGCCACATTCATGAGTTTTGGGTCCTATTTTTTCTCCCCTATGGATGCAAGATGATCATGCACCCATGTGATCCTCATGAGATAGTTGGTAACATTATCAGATATAAACATCTGCATTGATCTTATTTATTCCTTAAGACCATCTTCTTATTCATGTTTGTGCTCTGGAATAACCCTACCAAGGCATCAAATATCTCTTTGTATGTCTTCCTCTTGGATAAGTGAGGAATTAGATGATTCTTCACTAAATCCAAGATGACCCTCTGTGATTTGATCTCCTTCTTATTGTGAGTTTCCAAAGATATTGGATATCTAGGTGGGGTAACAACTTTGTGAATTAACTCCCAAAGGTCACAGTCCTTAAATGCAAAAGTTACTCTTTCTTTCCAAGAGAGGAAATTGGATTCTCTATCAAATCTATATTTAAATATTAACAGTGTTGAAGCTATCCCTAAGACTTGATAACCTACCCTGAAAATAATTTGCTACTAAAAAATTCCCATGTATTGACTTGTATAGACTTGTACATGATTGTTCCCACTAGATCTTGTGTATGTACGTGACTGTAATCATTGAAACCCATGTATATATGTGAATGTGACCAATGAAACCTATGTATGCATGATTGTGCTTAAATCCTACTACATATGTATGTGATTATTCTTTCTATGACCTGCGTACACCTCTGTACACTTGAAAAATCGTTTTACCTCTACACGATTGTTTCCCATAAATATGTCCTTTGGTTTCCAACTGTTTCTTATGGGTATGTTATGGATATGAGATCCGTCTTCGCTTCAAAGAATGCAATTTGATTTACCCACTTCAACCCAAACCTGACAGTTAGCTTAAACTAAAATCACTTTATGTACTAAAATCACAATTGAGTAATCAACTAAACATGCAGTGGAAGCATAAACTAGGAAACCAAATCAACCACACATGAACACCCATATTTGCAAGTAGATATCCCTAGAAAAACCTCGAAGGAAAAAAAAGTGTTCAGAGTCATTTTATTGTGCTAAAATTAGGACTCTCACAATAGGGATAATGGCCCACTGAGAGATATACAATTACAAACAAACCTGGAAAATTATGACCTATTGCATGAACCATAAATACATGTTTTTTTAGGTGTACGTGACTTTTCTTCAGAAAACCCACATATATACGTGATTGTCTCCACTGAGATCCACGTACATGTCTGGAAAACCTATACATAAAATTTTGTACAATGCTACACTCTCCTTTGACTTCCTTTGACTGAAACCAAACTATGTGATCCTATGTTCCTTCTTCCTCGACCTGATATCTAGATGGAAGTCCTTCTCCACCTGTCCAAGGTCTTGAATCATAGTCCCTTGTGAACCAATAATTTGTGTCAACTCCCTCAATACCTGTCAAGTCAAAAGTCAAGTGTATTCCTCCACCCTAGAATTTCTATTATAATTTTAAGTTATAATCTATTTCTAATCTCCAAAGTGATTGACGATTGAGATAACTTCTCACACCCACTTGAGATTTAGAAACATGCTAATTAATTTTAACACTTTCCTTAAATAACTCAATTAATAATTAATTAATAAAATAAATTTACTTTAATAATTCCTTTAATTAAAGTAAATTCATGAGTAGAAGGATTTGGACGATTTCCACATGTCTAGACACATAGAGTTGTGTGAAAATACTTGTTTGATGCTACAAATAGCATCAATAGTCCTCTCTCAGACAGTTTGTTGTTGACATTTACTAAACAAATAAGTGTTTATGCCTAATGTCTGTAATGCAATTTTTGTGATGTAAACTTATTGTTTCTAGTTTGATTATTAAATGTGAAAAACATGTATGGAATGGTTGAATTCCTGAGTGAAATGAAATCTGATTTTTTTTCTTCCTTTTCAAGTTGATAACTCATGAAAACTAGTGCTCACTGTATGGATAACATGTGGTTGAGAGAGTCTTGCAATATTGAGAGGAAATTTTGCAAGATATGGACATAATATTCATTTGGAAGATGGGATGAGGACCTTAGGATTTGGAAGGTCATGCAGGGGAGAAAGAACCTCGTATCCTGAGGGGACCTTCAATTCCTGAGTGGAAATTTTATAGGATATCAACAAAATATTCATCCAAGAATGGTACATGAAGTGCTCTGGCATGTCGGGAAGGTATCTGTGTATTTCAGAAAGATTTAACCCCTTAATTCTTCCACATGTATTGGATGGTAAGATTGCAAGATATGAAAAATTCATCCCAAGGAAGTGAGAGATTTAGTTGGTATCATGGTAGTTCCTAAACTCTTGAAGGCATGGTAAAACCCTTAATGAATACCCAAAATTTGCTAAGTCCTAACTCCGAACCGTTGTCCAAAAGAAAACCATGTTTTGAATAGAGGAAGACCAAATCCATTGATTTAGCATGGAGAATGGATCTCATTATTATGATTTAAAGGGGAAATTGTTGCAGGTTTCGATTTGTGGAGTTGGGAGAAAGAGAGAGAGAGAGCCTGATGATGAAGAAGTTCTATAAACATCATCAATTGTTGATCGGTGTGATAGGTATATCAAGATCGTTCGTCAAGAGGTTAATCCATTAAAGAGATGAAGGAAAGAAGTGATAAGCCCTGACAATGATGAATGAGTGTCGACGATGATGAATACTCGAGAAAGAATGAGAACCATTGATCGGTAAATAGGAGAGAAATTAAATATCAGTCATAGATTGTTGTGGGTCCTACTTAAGTGAGGAAAAAAGGGGAAAGCGATGTCATGATGATGGGGTTGCCAACATGGCATCCAACATGCCTTAAGAGGTGACATGTCTCATCCACTGAATGGTTGATGGAATAAAAGTTGTCCCAAAGGGGCTAGAAGTCCTTAGGTATTTGATTCCAAGCTATATCATCACATCCATTAACCATTAGATCCCAATTGTTTGTTAAAATATGGTAGATAGAGGTCTGGAGTGAGATTTGAAGAATGTGGCGACAACGAAAATGATTTTATGGTTAAACACTAGTTGTTGGTCAGTGAAGAGGAAATATTAAATCTCAGCCATGGATCTATGTAGGAACCACCTGTTCACCTTAGAAGAGGGTAAAAGTGTGGATGTTATTCATCGTACATGATGGAGTCATTGAAGTGATAAGATCCATTCGATGTCATAGGTTGAGGTTCATTAGATCTAGGATTGAACCCACTAGAGAGTTCATCATCAAAACTTGTTGGTTAGGGTAACTCATGAATCCTATGAAGTAGAACCTCAATGATGATGAAGTTCATCCCAATTGATCATAGCCATTCATATGGAAAGCAGGATGGGCCAGGTGGCAGATGCCACACTAGATTTTGATTTAGTACCATGTCAGATGGAACGATTTATAAGGTGTTACATGGATTCCACATGGAAGTAAGGTGGATGAGATAGCTAAAGACCTAAAACATTTTGGAAAAGAGTAAATTTCAATTGAGAGTTCAGTTTTGAGTATGATTACAGTCATTGGAAATATCTTAGTGAGTAGAATCTATCTATTAGACTTAGATATATAATAGAGATACGTTTAAGAATAAGAATTAGATTCCCCACCAACCTAAGTAAGGCTTATGGGTTCGAGTGTGTTACATCCATCGGGCTCACCAGGGCATTGACCCAGTGGGCTATCGGGACCCCAAGTAAACTTACACTTTGTAAACCCTAACCGCCCGATCCAATGGGTTAGCTATAACATGGTTGATATTGAACCTTGGAAACATGGCCATGTTGTGACCTATCACTTGTCTTAACATGTGGCTATAGGGGCACTATCTCACTGGGGTACCATTCCACCAAGGGATATCTTATGCACTCAAACATAAAGCTGCCAATACATTTCCCTAGTGATGCAGACCCCCAACCCACAGGTCGAGATCCGCTCACAGGATCATTCAAATCTCCTTGAGCAGAAGTGGCTCCTTTGAGTCCGTATCGGACCCTCAAAATTTCTTGATCCATAGGTCCTTCACCTCCACACAGCCTTCAAACATGACCACGATCTTTTCCCACAAAGTAATTTTGGGTTTCAGGACTTCCTGAGTCCTGATGTCAAGTTTTCTTGACTCTTCGATCTCCCGACACCCGAAGTGTCAATTTGCTGAAATGGATTTAGTTGTAGTTAGCCCCCTGGGATACACTCTTAGTTCATATGATCACAGTCCTCTTCGGGGTTCACCAATGCAAAGGCCCCGACTTCCTGTCTTCAAGACTCCCGAAAAGCCGATTTTCGAAATGCCTATTTCTCGGCTTTCTCCTCCTTTCACGATTTCGGGTTTTCTGATGCTGAAATGATTGGTTCTCATATCCTTGGAATTCCCAAAGTTTCAAACTCTGAAATGCCGATGAATACACCCGTCCTCCACATCCCATTCTAATCCTCAGCAACTTCAGGTTTTCACGTTTCGGGCTTTCCCGATGCAAGGTTTCCTCTTCATGTCCCTGCTCTTTAGACTTCTTGGTATCCGAAATACCGATACAGTCCTTTCACTCCTGGTCGAGATAAATGGATATGATCTACTCTCAAATCAACAACCCTAATCCTTTTGGGATCTCTGTTCCTAAGAACTCGGATTTCATGTCCTCAGGATTTCCGAAATCCCGATAATCGGTATGCCGAAATCTAGATTTTTCCCTCGTGACCAAGAAAAACTCCTTCTACGCTTTTGGGAATTTACATTTTAGAATTTCGTGACTCCTAGCGCAACAATGCCTTGTCCTCTCATACTCCCGGTATCCGAAATACCAAAGTATAGGAATCCTAAACCTCCATTTCTCCACCTCCAGAGAAAGATCAACGGCTCAAAGCCTCCCTTGATCCAATGGCTCAGATCCTTTCGAGATTCTATGGGTCAAGAGTTTCGAACCCTTACCTCTCACATTCCCGGTAGACGAAATACCAAAATGCTCTTTTCGAGACTTCTCTCCTGATGTCTGGATCTCTCCACATGTCCTCCGCTTGGACGATCCTGATTCTTTCGGTCTTTGAGACTCTACAAACCCAACGACACTGATCCTCTTATCTTCCAAATCCCCAGTATCTGATTACCCAGTGATTCCCCCAATATTCACCACGTGTCGTCCCATAGATGGATGGCTCTGATCACTTTCGAGACTTCACCAGTTGCGAAGTCGAAAGAATTCTCTGTGCTCTACTTCCCAATGTTCAAATCCCCGATATGAAAGGATCTTGTGACACGTGTCCTCCTCAGATGGATGCTTAGGTATCTTTGGGACTTCAGGACCCATGATTTTTAATCTCTCGTCCACTGTCCTCTGAACCTCCAAACTTTCGACGTCCGAAATATCGATACCTCTACCCTGTCGGGACTTTTCGAATCCTATGCTCTATGCGTGAGGATTTAAACCTCATGCAACTTTCCACAGATTTGATGGCTATCAGCTATTTGAGAAAGATCTGATGGCCTAGAGATTCTCTTCTCCGATGGGCTCTCCTATTGCTATCTGAACATCAAAACTTCAACAGTTTAGATCTTCCCTTCGGCCTGATCCGACGGTAGCTGTGCTTTCCCCTTGAGCTTGTGCTTTCTTCCCAAACTTTGGAAGATTTTCCAAATTCCAAAGGCTTCAACCTTTGCTTTTCCTCTGCGAGCTCTACACCATTGGGTCTCACCAGCGTTCTCAAAGACGATGTCCCTTCTGAGATTTTGGGGATTCTAAACTCTCCAAAGAGTTCCTTGGCCTCGACGACTTCTGCAGCTATGGCTTTGTGCATAAAAGAACTACTCCTCCTGATATTCTCTCCTTGAACCCTCAAGGGATTCTTCGAATTTTGTGCTCCTTGCAAAGCCTTGGCATGCACGAAGGTGCTATCTCTTCTGATCTTTTCCTGTATCTTTGAACTCTAAGGAATTTATCCTTTTCCCTTCTCCCTCAGATGGAGAATTTGATTCCCTCCTGGCACTCTCTTGCTCAAGCAACTTCTTGCTGATTCTACAGGGTGTTCAACAACCCTGTGAAGATCCTTCCTTGGACTCTTCTTCTATTCTAGAACTCAAAAGAGTTCTTTCCTTCTATGCTCTATCTGCACACTAACTCAATGCCCACCTGGCAGAGTGTCCATAATCCTCAGTGATTCTATTTCTCTATGAACTCACAACAAAGTTCCTCCTCAGGAATTTGTGCCTGTGCTCAATGCCCTTCTGGCATATCTATATAGAACCCTCAGTAGTTCTATCTTCCTCCCGAGCTCAACAAAGTTCCTCTATGCATTCTATGCACCTGCTCAATACACTCTTGGCAGAGCTCTATAGAACTCCTCAGAGATTCTGTATTCTACTATGTCCTCCTCTGCACAGTCTCACCTCCAAAGTATTTAGCAACCTTGAGGTCTTCCTCTGATTCAATGATTTCAGTTGGTGTTCCCTTCTAGCACGTCCTTGTCAAAATTCCGCAAAATTGGAAGTTCTCTCTAAGCATTGACTATCAGAACCCACATTTTTTTGTCATGCCCTCTTGCCATGAAGCCTCAAAGAACTCCAACCTGAAATCAAGGAACTCTACAGATAGCAGAACCTATATGTCCATGTAAATGCACATCTACAACATACATTCACAGCATAAATAGAACACACATAGACATTCACACAACACAGACAATATGCAGGAAAAACTGCTCCGGTTTGTATTAATATCAAATGCCTCCTTTGCAAGGTGTTCCTGAGCTTAGACTTTGATAGAGTCTCATCTCCTTCTCTCCTCTCTTTTCTCTCATAGATTCTAACTCTTGCTACCTCTCTCAAAAATAAGATCCAAGATATTTTTACATGAGGGGGCTCTTCGAGCTCTTCCCTCCAAGCTACCTACTCTATCAAATTACATTGAATTTACAATTAGTGGATGTCTAGTCCAAATCGGAGCTAGATGCATCCTTACAACCATTAAAGGCTATCTACATCTAAAGCTTGTGTATAGGCATGACCTGTTGGCTCTAACAGCCTTACAAACATTAAATGTGCTTGATTCAAATTCAAAAATTGAATATGAGAGGGTTGCACCTCTCCTCCTCATTGAATGTGTTCGTTGAGTGGGTTGGTTGGCTAGCACGTGGCTAGATTGGGAGTGATGCTCTTGCATCATACTCCTCTACTGCGAAAATTCATGAGCTCCCGCTCATGATCTCTCCACCCTGGCTGTTGAAATCCTCCTGGATCCAAAACAACTCTTTGGAGTTGTTTCTCTACTCCATCTCGTTGCCACTGTTGCTTATGTTTCTTTGTTGCTACTGTTGTCTCCCTTATTCTCATCTTCCTCTTGTTGGAAGTCTCTTGTGCTGTCTTCAACATCAGCTTCCTGGTCTACTCGATCATTTCGTCCAGTTGTTGCAATGGTTGGCTCTGTTCATGTAGTCTCCTTGGCTGTAATTTCTTTCTGCAAATGGGCAGATCATCAGGATCTCCCTTGTCATTTTTTTCATCCTCTATGAAACTAAGTGTCCACTCTGCTGCAAAGTTTAGCTTCACAGTTATATCACTGATTTTTTTCTCAGCTTCTCCCTTTGTCAGCTTAACTGTTATTTCTCCTTGTGTGCCACTAAGTGTCCACTTTGTTTCAGTGTCCTCTGCAGTCCCCTCTTGACCGACCTATCGTTCAGCCTCTTCATCTGACAGTGCTACTACTACCATCTCTCTTGCTGGTATGTCTCCAGCTTCTTCTAGTTTCTCCTCGGCCTGGAAATCTCCTCCATCAGTTTCCAACCTCATATGTTGGATGTGCATGCTCTGCACCTCTTCCCTTCTCTCCAGGATTTCAATCTGCTCCCACAGATCAACAAAGCTCATGTTGTATGCTTCCTCTTCTTCGGCCTCTTCTGTTGCAAGCTCCAATGCTGTAATCTTCTCCTTTTCAGCTTCCCGGCTAAAACTTTTGAGCCATTCCTTGGAATGCTCACCTCCTCCTTCTACTTGGGCAGTCATCAGTGGGTGCTCCACTTCTTCTATGACAGTCTCTGTTGGCTATCCTTCTGCTATTGTTGCATCTGCAACACAGGTTTTATACCCAACTGAGCTAAGTGGCAGGAATATTTCAATTCCTCCAATGATCGGAAGATGCCTTTGATCCTCCCTCTCTACCAGTTGCATCTGCTGATATGAAATTAACTCTGAGTTCATCTGTTCTCCCTTGCCCTCTTGACAATATGGGATTTCCCTGTTGTCCTCCTAACAGTCTGTGAGATCCTCTGATCCCATCTTATTGCTCATCTAGAAATCGTTGAGACCTTTTGCTGATCTCTTTCCATTTCCCTCATGGAAATATAAATTCCCCTCACTATCCTCATGATAGTCTATGAGATCCAACAGTGATCTCATTTCATTGCCCTCTTGGCAATGTGAAATTCCCCAGCTATCCTCTTGACAGTCTATGAGATCCCGCAGTGATCTCATCTCATTGCCCTCCTAGAAATTTGGAATTTTTGTTATGCCCCCTTGGCAGTCTTTGAGATCTTTAGCTAATCCCGTGTCATCCTCACTACTGAGGTTTTTCCCATCCTCTGGTTCACACACCTGAACCATTTTCTCCTCTGGTCTGTTGAGGGTTTCAGCATGCCTCAACCATATTTTCAAATGCCTATGCTATCTTTTGGCCATTAATGCCCTAATTGGCCATTTTTCTTTCGTCCTCATGGCCATTCATATACCCATCATGACCTTGTATCATGTTGCACCTGCCAAAATACTGAAATGCTCTTTTCGGGACTTCTCTCCCGATGTTTGGATCACTCCACATGTCCTCCACTTGGACGATCCTGATTCTTTTGGTCTTCGGGACTCTACGAACCCAACAACACTAATACTTTTGTCTTCTGAATCCCCAGTATTCGATTACCTGGTGATTCCCCCGATCTTCACCACGTGTCCTCCCATAGATGGATGGCTATGATAGCTTTCGGGACTTCACCAGTTGCGAAGTCAAAAGACTTTTCCGTGCTCTACTTCCCAATGTCTGAATCCCCGATATGAAAGGATCTCATGAAACATGTTCTCCTCAGATGAATGCTCAGATATCTTTGGGACTTCAGGACCTGTGAGTTTTAATCTCTCATCTACTTTCCTCTGAACCTATGAACTTTCAAAGTCTAAAATCTCGATACCTCTACCCTGTCGGGAGTTTTCAGATTCTCTGCTTTGCACGTGAGAATTTAAACCTTGTGTAGCTTTCCACAGATCTTACGACTATCGACTATCTGAGCAAGATCCGATGGTCTAGATCTTTTTTTCTCCTATGTTCTCTCCTACTGCTATCTAAACGAGAAAACTTCAATGGTCTAGATCTTCCCTTCGGCCTGATCCGACGGCAACTGTGCTCTCCCCTTGAGCTTGTTCTTTCTTCACAAACTTTGGAAGATTTTCCAAATTCCAAAGGCTTCGACCTTTGCTTTTCCTCTATGAGCTCTACACCATTGGGTCTTGCATGCATTCTCAAAGACATTCTCCCTCCTGAGCTTTTGGGGATTCTAATCTCTCCGAAGAGTTCCTTGGCCTCGACGACTTCTGCAGCTATGGCTCTGTGCATAAAAGCACTACTCCTCCTGAGCTTCTCTCCTTGAACCGTTAAGGGATTCTTCGACTTCTGAGCTCCTTGGAGAGTCTTGGTATGCATTAAGGTGCTATATTTTCTAATATTTTCCTGTAGCTTCGACCTCTAAGGAATTTGTCCTTTTTCCTTCTCCCTCAGATGGAGAATTTTATGCACTCCTGGCACTCTCTTGCTCAAGAAACTTCTTGTTGAGTCTGTAGGGTGTTCACCAACCCTGTGAATATCCTTCCTTGGACTCTTCTTCTATTCCAGAACTCAAAAGAGTTATTTCCTTATGTTCTCTATCTGCACACTAACTCAATGCCCACCTGGCAGAGTGTCCAGAATCCTCAGTGATTTTGTTTCTCTATGAACTCACAGTAGAGTTCCTCCTCAACACTATGTGCTTGTGCTCAATGCCCTCCAGGATGAGCTCTATAGAACCCTCAGTAGTTATATCTTCCTCCTGAACTCAACAGAGTTCCTTTGTGCACTCTATGCACCTACTCAATACCCTCTTGGCAGAGCTCTACAAAACTCCTCAAAGATTATGTCTTCTACTATGTCCTCCTCTGCATAGTTTCACCTCCAAGGTATTCAGCGACCTTGAGGTCTTCCTCTGAGTCAATTATTTTAGTTGGTCTTCCCTCCTAGCATGTCCTTGTACAAATTCTGCATAATTGGAAGTGCTCTCTAAGCACTGACTATTAGAACCCGCAGTGTTCTGTCACGCCCTCTTGGCATTAAGCCTCAAAGAACTCCAACCTGAAATCAAAGAACTCTATAGATAGAAGAACCTATATGTCCCTGTAAACACACATCTACAACATACATTCACATCATAAATAGAACACACATAGACATTCACACAACACATACAATATGCAGGAAAAACTGCACTGGTTTGTACTAATATCAAATGCCTCCTTTACAAGGTGTTCCTGAGCTTAGACTTTGACAAAGTCTCGACTCCTTCTCTCCTCTCTTTTCTCTTGCAGATTCTAACTCTTGCTACCTCTCTCAAAAACAAGATCCAAGATCTTTTTACATGAGGGGGCTCTTCGAGCTCTTCCCTCCAAGCTACCTACTCTATCCAATTACATTGAATTTACAATTAATGGTTGTCTAGTCCAGATCGAAGCTAGATTCATCCTTACAACCATTAAAGGCTATCTACATCTAAAGCCTATGTATAGGCATAGCCTTTTGGCTCTAACAGACTTACAAACATTAAATGTTCTTGATTCAAATTCAAAATTTGAATATGAGAGGGCTACGACTCTCCTCCTCATTGAATGCGTGCACTGAGTGGGCTGGCTAGCTAGTGCATGGCTGGCTTGGGAGCGATTCTCCTGCATCACCTAGATAGCACCTCAGACACATTACCATGTCACAAACTTCCACCTGGCTTGACACATGGTGCATGTGACTCGATACAGAACTATGCATAGGAGACCAAATATATTAGACACATGGAACAATATCCACTTGACATGTGGCCCATTCACTGTGTGACACATCATCGCAAAACACAAGTGCTCATCCAACTAGGTTTTCACACCTATCCACTTTGCAGTGGCTTGATTACATCATCTGACATCATTGGCACATGCTCTCCTTAGCTCGTAAATTAGCGAGGGAGAAGGTAGGAACCCTTCTTGGAACCATACCCAACCATGGCACGAGGTCACCAAGATCATAGGGCCACCATCCCACCATGCTCACTGAGATGAAATGAGGGAAGTAAAACCTTGAAACCTTCTAGGGTTTCAAGGAAATTCCCAGAACCGTTTTCCTGAACCATGCCCCACTGAGCCACCGACCCACTGGGCTAAACTCAAACAAAGAAAAAATTTCGAGGGTCTGGTACTCTACTACCCTAGGGAATTAAAATCCCTCTCGAGATTATAATAAAATAGCCGATGAGATATGTTAGCACTTTGATTTGACATCTATTGTATAAGGGAACTGAATCATGGATATCCGCGCTTAACCTGGTCGCTCTTTCCCTGCAAAATCAAATGAAAACAAATGTCAACTACCTTGATACTCTATTTTTCACGCTAGAATCCTTGTCACCCTAATGTCACTCGCACATGATGTGTCATCCTCATATCATAAAGTTTTATAATGGAAGGGGGGTGTAACCCTTCCCTGAAACCTTAACCCATCAAGCAACAAGACACTGGGATTCCATAGACATTATTTGTAAACATATCCCTGGTAGTCTGGGGTCCAATTATCCTCTCACAAAGTATCAATGATGGATATATGATGGTGTATTGATACTACGAACATGGTTTAAGGGTACCTATTCAAAGGTTTTTTTTCTAAGGGAGGCCAATACTTTCCTCGCACAAATTTGGATCTAACACCTATCATCCCTCATGGCCTTATGCCTACCATGCGTGCATGACATGTCATGTCGATTTCATCCCCTCTCTCTTCTTGGTTATGAACGATGAAGGGTGTATCTTTGTGATGGAATCTTGTCCCATCGGCCCACTAGAGCACTGGGCCACTGACCCACCAGGGTGTTGACATCCCTCCTGAAATTTCCAAAGAAATTTGATGCTCGATATATACCAACACTTAGATACAACAATTTTTATTATCTCTACTTACATGAGGGTTTCAATCAGTATAGGAAAGGTAATAAACCATTGAACCGACAAGTGAAACCATGTCCCACCAACTCAACAGGGCATTAGGCCTTCAAGGTACTGACTCACCAAGACATCGACCCACCAAGATCCAGTGACTTCATAAGGCTAGTTGAACACCTTGCCATGCTGTCTGATCCTCTCGTGTATGGTCAATGTCGTCCCTCCCCTCTCGGTCGACGACTATTAATCCTTTTTTGGTTAAATAAGGACATGAATGGTCTGTGGGGTTTATTTTTCCTAGTATCGGTTCTGCACTTGGAGTAAAACAAACTACTTCGTAAGATTGAGCATAATCATCAAACATCAACTCTTAGGAATATCCCATTCTTCCACACAACATAAATTTTAAATAACTCAGGCTCCACAAAGGTCAAAGACCCATGAGGGAAATCTAAGCATACAAGGAAAATCCCAAGAATCCCTTGCTTATTTTTATTAGTTTAATTATTTTTGTTGGATATATATCTTTAATCATGTCCTCAAGATTAATTCACCAAGGAAATCCACCATAGATAAAATAAATGCAAATTTACATATCTAGGTATATCTACGCATTTATCGTTCATCACCAAAGGCTATAGCCGAAAAGAGATACAAATAGAGGTAATATGGCATTCATTCATGCGTAAGACATTAGAAAAATAGGATATATTCCATTTTTAATTATCATATATCCAAGAGAAATCACATATGAAAACACTTATCTATTCAATGATGAAGTTAACCAGCCAACTAATTGTACAAGAAAACCTTTTCTCCCAACCATAGGCTATGTTTCACTTTCTCTTTCTAAAACATGCCACCCCTATGTCAGGCCATGATACCACCAAGGGAATTTCACAGTTGACTCAAAATGTCAATGAATGGATCGAGGATATTACTCTCCTCCACCCCACTTGCAATAACCAAAGTCTCCCACTTCCCATTGATCTCAGGACCTCCATGAGTTTATCAGGTGCCCATCTAGTTGGATTTCCTCTACACAAGGGTGTCCCTTATCTACTACGCAACCCCTCAGAATCCACCCCTTACTAGTATCAATTTATTTCCATCTAGCCCTAAGTCATAACCCCCTTTTCCTTGAGTATAGGCATGGGTCATGTTCTAAGGTTCCCATTCATGTCCTAGGCATGCTTCCTAGTTATTCTCTTTCTCAATTCTGCATACTCCAAAACTCTCTACTCCTTTTCCTTGTTGTTTGTTGTATTCTTTCTACCTCCAATCACTATATTATTGATCTCTCCTTCCTCTGCACATATTCCATTTTTATTTTCCTCCCAACATTCCTTGGGATATCCATTCTCAATTATTTCCAAAGAAAACTCCCAATTCCAAGGGAAATATCTCTGTCGCGTACTTAGAGTTTTCATGCAGCTCGTCCTTTTACTTCTCCAAGTACCAAACTTGAAAGAAATTAGAACTATTCCAACCACCCAATATTAAAGACATTAACATTTCCTTTTGATCAAGGTTAACAGGTACTTGTGGACAAGTTATGCTTTCAAGTCATGTAGAGGTAGGATGGGTTGTTGAGTAAGTTTCTCATTTTCCTCATTAAAACTTCCCATTTCCACCTAACTAGTCTCTCTTGCGGTATCATGGCCAGTACTGCCTGCTTACCTCATGGGTTATTTATCTTTGTTTTCATTATCATAAACATAGTTACAGTTTTCATTATTCATAACACATAAATTCTTAAACTTAATTACATACTTGGGGGAAAATGGGGTGTTACATTCCCCTCCCCCTTAAGGAAACATTGTCCTTGGTCTTTTGCAACACCATATATACAAATTTATATATAAAAAAATGGGTATTCCACTTTAATGGCGCCCTCCAATTCTCATTTCACCTCATCTGGTCCAAAGTGCTTCCATTACACCTTGACATGCACGACGACTCGGTTTTGGAGCACTATCTCTTTCCTGTCGAAAATGCATTGAGGCTTGGGATGGAATTATCCCTTGGGTTCCTCATGTATCACAATCCAATAAATAATGTGGTTAGAATCATGAAAATACTTCTTTAATAAAGATACACGAGACACATTGTGGGCTCTAATAGTAGGTGGTAGGTAAAGTCTATATTCCACTGGTTTTACTTTATCCAGGACTTCAAATGGTACACAATATCGCGGTACCAACTTGGAACAATTTCCCATTATCAGGAAACTATTATTTTGTTTCACTCTGAGATACACAGGATCTCCCACCTTAAAATCCTTATGATTCCTTTTTCTATCTACATATCTTTTCTATCTATCATGGGATGCTTTTAAATTATTTCTTATTCTGATCACTTCTTGTTCCATTTCTCTTAAGAGGTTTAGTAAAAGTGTCATATTATCCACTGGAGTGTCCCAGCTAAGTTGGGATTTTCATTTCTTTCCATACAAAGACTTCAATGGGATCATCTTCAATGAATCTTGATAACCGTTATTGTAGGAAAACTCTACCAGGGGTATATATTCCTCCCATTTCTTGGGATCACGCATGACATGCATCCTTAACATATCTTCCATCACTATGTTCACCCTATCAATGTGTCCATCTATTTGAGGATGATAAGTGGTGCTGAATTATAACTATGTTCCCAAGCCTACAAATAAGCCCTTCCAAAAATTTGATGTGAATTTCCTATATCTATTTGAAGCAATAGTCTTGGGTATTCATCTTGGTTTTGGAGCCTAATTATATTCATGATTTATAGGTTTGTTTCAACCGTTTTTGGATTCCATTTACTGATATGGAGGTATGGGGGGGATTTCTCCCCCACTATTGTCATCAGGAGGGTCCAGGGGGGGCATATATAATTAATGGAGCCCCATTGGTGGGGGATTCAGGGGCACTGCCCCTGAAGTGAAATTTTGGGGAAAAAATCCTTGTAAAATATTGTAATTTCATAGTCAATATGGATCGTTCATTATCAGGTCGAAGATCTGACGACATAATTTATGTTAGGGATTTTTTCCCTAGAAGGAAAACCACTTTTTGTATGAGGGAATTATATTGCATCTGAGGATGAGAGTGAATATTGTATTCTGATTGAGGATACTGTGAGATAAATAAGAGGAAGTTACAAAGGGTATGATGTAGGTTGTATCCATTTAGTTTTGTTGGATAAGAAAAATGAAGGACCTGGAAAATTCTTTGGTGGACGTATCCCACATTGGGTTAACCAAGTATATTCGTGTCTTTATTTGATTGTGTATCTTCTATGTTTTATTTTTTCATTTGTTTTATTTTATTTCTTCGTTATCCTATTTTTTCTAACAACTGGTATCAGATCCAAAGGTAACTCACAAGAAAAATGGATCATGTTTCAAGTGGGAGCAATGGCAGAAGATGGAAAGTTTAAGGTCAGTAAATTTAACGGCCAAAAATACAAACTATGGAAGATGAAAATGGAATATTATTTATATCGAAAGGATCTATTCTTACCATTGGATGGAATAACAAAGAAGTCGACAAGTATGATGGATGAAGAATGGAAGGTTCTTGATAGAAAGGCATTGTGAATGATACGGTTTTCCTGGAAGCATAAGTCTATTTGAATATTTCAAAATAAAAGACAATGAAGGATCTGATGGAGGCATTGGCTAAACTATATGAAAAACCATCATCCTTAAATAAGGTATTTGTAAGGAAGCGATTATTTAATATGAATATATCAGAAGGTGGGTCTATTGTCGATCATTTAAATGAATTTAACACAGTTACTAATCAACTAAGTTTTGTAAAAGTGGACTTTGATTATGCGGTTATGGATATTCTAATCTTGTTCTCATTAACAAAAATCTAGAACGACTTGGTCATGGATGTAAGTAACTATGTCTCTGGTTGAACCACTCTGAAATTTTATGATGTTGTTGGTGTTATCCTTAGAGAAGAAATGAGATGGAAAAACAAAAGTGATACATTTGTTAATGTATTGACCATGGAGAATAGGTGAAGAAAAAAGGATAGAGGAAAGGGCTCAAGGAACCATGGGAATTCTAGGAAGGCCATATCCAAATCCATTGTAGGAAAGATAGAGTGTTGAAATGTAACACCCCAGGTTTTGAGCCCCATATTAAATATTGTATTTTGTTAAGTTATGAAAGGCCAAAGTGCCTAAACAATTATTAAGAGGCCATCATTCCTAGGAAATGTTATGTTTTGATCATTATTAATA
>SNQJ01S0016369.1:192476-224274 GCA_010110895.2 Picea sitchensis | reverse complement strand
TATTTAGCTTTTTGGCAGCCTCTAATCCTAAGATCAATGCTTCATACTCGCATACGTTATTAGTGTAATCTATGTCCCACTGCAAACGATAGGAGAAAGGAACAATGAACTTACCTTCAGGTGCCACCAAAAGCACTCCAGCATCTGCCCCTTCAGAAGATGAAGCACCGTCAAAATACATTTTCCAGACGCCAGTATTACACATCTCTTCTGTCATGGGGTTTGACTCTTCTTTTTTTGTATCGATTTCCTCCAGGCAACCATCCAGACCATCATCAAAAGACAAGATGCAATTTCCCAGATCTTGGTTTGCAATGTAAATGGGGAAGTTGTGCGGGTTTTGAGGGTCACTTACCGTATATGCTAATCTTGTTTCTCTATATAAACGAGTGAACTGACCACCGAACACAGGGATTGTGGCATAAGTCATGTCTAACTGAAGAGAACCCCCCAACTTGGCTCCCCATGACCTAGATAACAGCATGCCATACTTAGGGGGGATATCTACGATAACCACATCCATCAGGATACTCTTAACCGGGACCTGTGCCAGGGTGACTACCAGATCCTTTATCATCCCCGTGCATTTAACCTTCCTCGAATCAAAAGAGTACAGATTTCCATAAGGTCTTGTGATCTGGAGACCCAACTTCTCCATTATAATCTTGGGCATAACATTATGGGAATCTCCAGAGTCTAACATACAATTATGCAGCAACTGGTCATAAACATTCAGAGTGATATAAAAGGGGGCGATGTTGTCTTTGGACCCTTCAAAATGGGGACCAAAATTGATGTTAGGTCTATCATCTTCCAAGTTTATGACATCGGACTGGCTTTCTAGTTCAGAGACACCTATCATCCTGGTAATTTGTTTGCGATAAATGGGGTTTTTCGCTAATTCCACCAAAGGCATTCATATCTTAATCTTGTTTAACTCATTTTCAAAACTAAAAGCTCTGTTTACCTTGTCTGTTTCTCCGGTTGAGGCTTCCGAATTCTTCCTTTCTGACTTATTTGTTTGGACAGATTTATCATTCATGGTCCTAGTTGAAGACGTAGCTTTATTTACGGGTTCGGTTGGCTGTGTTTGAGTTGCAACTTTTTCCATCTCAGACTCTTGAGTGCTCACTTTCCTAGTTTTATTTTTGGGTAATGGGGTCTCGTCTGAAGGGGGCTCATAAGCTTGGCCTCTTTGAAGGATTTTCTTGGGTTGAATCGTGGAGTTGGGCTTATTCTTAGATCTTAGATTGTACCTTGGTTGAAAATCAGCCATCATTATGTCAGTTTCTGATTTAGATTCACAGATCTCAGTGTGATCACCCTCCTCACTCTCATTTGATGGCTTCGGCGTATTGAGAGACTTTTCGTAGTCTTCGCGGGTCAGATATGGTTGACTACAGTCATCACCAAAGTTTTTGACATCATTATCTGAATCCTCAAAGTCTTGAAAATCGTTGGCTCCTATAAAATTTTCGTTCTTCAAGGGAGCTTGTATTTTTTGATCCTCCTTTTTTATTTGTCTTTGTTGATTAGGAGGGTTTTGAATTTTCCTGAAATCTTTTTTGGGGTAAGAGTCAGTCTTGGCTTGTTCGAGTTCCATCCGGGTTATTTTATTTGACAACTCTTTAATCACTCTAGCCATATCGTCCACCCTATCATCTGAGGATCTATTGGACCCTGAAGGGCCAGCTTGTTCTCTAAAGTGATTGGTCTCTCGGTTTCCAGTCTCTACTCTAGCCTTAAGTTTACCCGAAGCCATCATATTAGATTCTATCTCTACCGCATCGTCCTGCATATGGTTTAAGGTGGCTCCCCTTCGCTCTCGCAAAAGTAGTGTGAAATCTGGCTCGAAAGCTCCGGTGAAGGTCACTTTGGCTGTGGGTTGAGATGGTTTGACTTCAGCTGGGATTTTATTGTACAATTTGTTGAATCTCAGAATGAATTCCATGACTGTTTTTGAGTTCTTTTTCTTCAAAGACCCAAATTCGGTTAGATAATAGAGATGGTCTTTTTGCTCGCCCCATTGTCTAAGGAAAGCATCTTCCAAAGCATCATATGATGGGATAGAAGCTGTGGGTAGGCTCTGAAACCAAGTTCGGACATGACCTTCAAAATTTTGGACAAGGAGTCTCAAATATACATCCTCGTGCTCGATACCGAAGATATCTGCGAATTGGTCGAAGAAATTAATATGTTGAACAGTGGTCAGATCTCCCTCCCCGGTGAATTTTGGTAAATTCTTTATGTATTTTTCTCGAAGATCGTGTAGAGGGACGGGCAATACTAAAGGAGCGTATCGGGTTGTGACTTTCGCAAAAAATCTGGGAGGGGGAGCAGGCCCTTGACCTCCACCTCCTCCTAGAGGGACACCTCTACCCCCTCCTAGAGGGACTCCTCCCCCTCCTCCCCCTCCTCCTCCTATAAACCCTCCGCCTCCTCCTATAAACCCTCCACCTCCTCCTCCGACAACAACCATAGTTGTCTGTGGGGAGTTATACAGGGGGTTTTGGAAAATGAAAAGGGAATCTTTATTTTCTTCGCGAAGAGGAAAGTCTGGTGAGGAAGGATAAGGAACGCAAGGACTGAGGGAAGTTGAGGGTTCAAAAGGAATCTCAGCCTTCGGTGATGGGATTTCAAGTTGGTAAACAACAGAGGTAGGCTTAAAAGAGTCTCTCTCCTTTATAATTTTTTCGGGATCGGTAACGAGCGTAATCTGCTCACCATCCGGGTTTTGTCTGGTATTCCTTCGAATGAATGCCAGTTTATTTCTTCGTGGAGTCGCCAAGTGAAAGATACAAAGCCTTGAAAGGTTTGTACTCTTTGTTCACCATCAAAGGGTAGCACTTTCAACGAAAAACAAATGTCATTTTCCCAGGGAAAAAGATTTCGTAACTTCGCTCCCCGACAACGGTGCCAGAAAGATGTTGTTCCTGAGTCTGTACTTAAGTCTTGGAAGTACAGTGTCAAGGCATCCGAAAGTGGTTAAAAGGTGGAGAAGGGAGAAACGTCAAACCTTCGGGGAAGGAAACTAAGGAATATTTATTTGTTGGCGTTGTCTGGCTTCTAACTGTTCCTGGATAGTTATATCTCACTCAATGGCTGCCCATGATTGTTCAAGTTCGGCCCGGTTAGTTGCCATTTTAAGGATGGTGTTGAAAAGGTTTAAAGCAATGTGTGTTTGGTTCAATAATCTGGGTTCAATGTTAGGTTGAGTGGGTATAGGAACTGTCATGGGGGAACAACACGGATAGGAAAAACTTTAAGAAAGGTTGAGTGTTGTCTCAGTTGGGTCTTATAAAAGAGAACTTACAGTTGCATAATTAAAATAGGGATGCAAATCTAAGGCTCGTTCCTGCAACTGTATTATATTTTAATAAAAGGTGTGAGATGTGAGAAAAACATTGAGCCGTTTACAGTGTAAGGTTCCTACCAGGGGAAAATCTCATGACATAAACGAGAGAGGAAATATGTAAGAAAATAACCAATGTAACAAATAATATATGTAGAATTCCGAAACTGTAGATTGGTCTTACACAACTGATAGCTGGTGCAGAGGAAAGACTAAACAATTTACAGAAAACCCAAATTCATCCGTTATAGTAGTGGTTGTACTAAATTATAATGAAACACATCAATTTTGAATATGAATTGCAATGTAAAAAATGAGATACAAGGAAGAAAACTTGTAATACAGAAGTGACGAAATTGAGAATCTCCAGATCTATTTATATTAACTCTCAATGTAAAAACTCTATTACAAATGACTCAAAAAGGTCCAGCCTGGTTCATTTCTCTCTGGGGTACATTTATACAATTTTTTCAAAGCAGGTAGAATCTCAATAGTCGCAAAATTTCAGTTATGACAGAGGAGAGAGAAATCTCTCCATTTCCCCTACTCTATCTTCACTTAGTGCCAGATGATCGTCTTCGCGTGGAATCGGTGCAGGCGATACATATTTCCACGAGCTGAGATATGAGCCGAGAAGGCTCTGCTTGATAGCTAGCCTCAACGAAGTAACATTCTCGGGCTAACTGTTGTAGCTTCTCCTCCATTTGTGCACAGATGATGTCGAGGGAACTTATCTGCGCGCTGGGTTTGATCATGTGCTTATCAACTTGGGCCATGTCTACCATATATATCCGAGAGATATCGACCGAATCTCTCTCATCTTTCTCTTTTAGATCAAGTGATATCTGTTCCACATTCATTTGCATCAATGATTATGCATCACCTCCACTGTCCATACCCAACAACTCACCATCTATGGAATTAAAAGCTTCTTCCAAAGAATTGATTACCTTTTGAGCTTGCTCCTTGCCCAGGGCAATGTTGTGCTCCCAATCCTTCAACAGTATATTACCTCTGGTTTGTTCTGGGATGGCGAGCCCGGTAGCACTTGTCGAAAATCTGTTATTCGTGGCTATCACCGCCTCTTAGAAGGAGACCCGAGCCACTCCTGCATCCCTTTCTCTGGCAGTTAGGTTCTCGGAAACCTGATTTACCAAAAGACAATTTTCCTGGATCTCTCCTATCCTGGCGAGAAAATTCTACTGTGCCGAAAAGATTTTTCTCTGAATCTCGCTAGCTTGGGATTTAAATATCCCGATGTCTATCGCTCTGCTCTCGGGGATCTCTACCTGAGCCTGCAAATGTTCAATCAGACTTCTTTGTTGGCTCACTTGCTCTCGATCATCTTGGACCACCAACTGTGCTTGCTCAAGCTTGGCCTTGAGCACCTCTATTTCATTTTTGTCGGCCACTCTGGCCTGTTCTATTTCCATGCTAGTCTGAACTTTAGCGTTCTTCGCGGCTGTAGCCAATCTAGCCTCGAGGGTCCTGATTATGCGATTCTTCCGATTTAGTTGGTTCTTCAGAAGCCCAACTGAGAATTGATTTGTCGAAGCATACACTCCCAACGTTCCTGCGATTTCAGTGGCGAGTTGGTCACTTTTCTTATCTTTTCCATCGGTCATGATTTTATATTTTTTCGCAGTAGACCCTCCTTCTTGATAGAACTCTCTTTTCACTACCTCCTTCCTCTTTTTATCAAAGAATAACTCATTTGGAGGGAGTTCTTCTACTCTTATGGGCCTCAGTTCTTCATTAAATATCCATCCTGCGCTGACATTTCCCTGTGCCGACTGCAAGGGTGTGACCGAGGTGATGGGTTCTCCGATTTGTTTTTCCGATTCTCTTGGAGTATAGACAAGATTATTCTTCTTTGGCGGTCCTAGAATCTTTGTTTCAGTCTCCGGCTTCTGCTTCCTTGGCGGGTCCGAAGTTTTTACATCAGCCTCCAGATTTTGTTTCCTTGGTGGGTCCGAAGTCTTTACCTCTGCTTCGAGATTCCTCGTTTGTTCCCCCTCCTAGTGTTTTCCAAGGTCAGGAATTGTGTCTTCAGAACCTTCAACATCCTTCTGTTTCATCTCGGAAACACCCGAACCTCCCAACACAGCGGGGAGACAGCTTCGTCTATGTTCCTGGAATCTCAATACAGAGGCTGTGTCTTTGGGTGCTAAGGATTGGATCCAGGCTAGCACTTCTTCATAAGACCTCGCCCCTCGGAAAAGGTCATCCGGGGGTGAATTTTCATGCTCAAATCTCTTGAGCCCATAATTAGCTAAATGGTTCCTCACAACCCTCTGTGGATCATGTTTCGTATATTCGATGGAGACCAAAATTAGGTATTCTAGGGCTACAACCTTGACTTTGGCATGCCCGAAATCTAACAAAGAATAAGAATTCAGCCGAATGGGAAAAGAAGGCCATACCTTCTTTGAGTATCCTTTGAGTTCTTTACTCACCCCGCCAATTACCGTCTATCAGGCGACCTCTCGACAAGCTAACTTGTCAGGAATGAACAATGGCAGCGCATGAGGGGGAACAAAAGCCCCGAAAACTCTGAAATACGAAAACTCTGCCTCCACATACCAATCCGCTATGCCACTCAGATTTGTTGCAATGTTGTCCGAGATACGAGGTGGTGGGTGCCCCAAAATGGCGATATGCAGGGGCACCATCACCCAGTTAAAAATTTCATATGTGAACTTTTCTGCTTTATTCTCCCATAGTTTGTCGTGATATACATGTATGGGTTTCTCTTGGGCTGGAGTCCAACCCCAGCTCATCAATGGGAAAGGTGTCATGGAACATATCGCATCCATAATTTATGCGGACATGAAGAATGAGGATGGCTTCCCATTTTATTTCTGCTCCCGGTACTCTGTGACCCGGTTGGCCAAACTATCTGAAAGTATCTTTGCCCAATTAAAAGAGAAACCTATGTCCTCTGTCCCATATAGCCGACATGTCATCATGGCCACATATTTACACTGTGGCTCCAACGATGTGATTGAATAAACACCTTGGTCATTAACCCTAAACTTCGGGGCGCACGAAACCCAATCCTTTATCAAACCTGGCATGGTTTTATCATACTGGATGCACTCCTTTTCTTTGAATTCCTCCAGGAACTCGACGTCGTATGTGTAGTCAGATTTCGTTGGGA
Organism: Picea sitchensis; assembly: GCA_010110895.2. NCBI lineage: Eukaryota > Viridiplantae > Streptophyta > Pinopsida > Pinales > Pinaceae > Picea > Picea sitchensis. The sequence goes on along the minus strand of SNQJ01S0016369.1, from coordinate 217,762 downwards.
GCTTATACATGGTTTGCATATGCTCTGGCCTAAAAGTCCTGACAGTGACTCGTTGCTCGTTCATGATAGTCCTGGTCGGTATGTCTACGTGATCCAACACCCATCGGATCATGTCATAATATGGGAGCAACCGTGGTCTGGCTGCTACTCTATGCATACCGGATTGGACGACTATCTTATATTTGGTGTTGAGATCATCTTTTTCATTTCCGTCGGAGTCGTCTGAATAATCTACCAATTATGACTGCAGAATGTCTGAAACAAATGACCAGTTTGGGACCGAATCGACACTTCGGGGAAAAGTATCGGAGACGTTATCCGAGCCTTGTCCTACGACCTCAACATTTTCCTTTGCTGCTTTCCGCGGAGCCATAGCTGAAGCTTGCGTTTTAGCTCTTCTGTGATAGAACTGCGTATACATACAGAATTTAGTTTACTTAGAAGTGATGAGCTCCGCGTGCTATGAAAAATGCGTAGTGAAGCGCAACTCTTGCATATATTTGAAAAAACAGTACCTTTCAATACAAGCCTGTCAATTCAAAATTAGAAATAAATTTATGTCGTAAAAATCCGATCTTACACATAGATTTACCCTATTTTCCCATTAATGTCATAAATTTTGGCGGTTTAAAATTCAGTTGGTGTATGGAGTGAAAATGCTCCTTCGAGAATCGTACAAGCCTCGAAACTTGGGATAAGTCTTTATTTAACTTAATTAATCCAAATCTGTCCATGTTAATAAATTCCTCGCTATTCGTTATCTCGTAAATTTTCTGTTAACATTTTGAGTTTCCAACTCCCGAGACCATGAGGACCGAGTTTGGTTTGATTAAAGGTAATTGCGATTTGAGGCATAATGAATTTTATAATCGTTTTATTCGCCGTATCGCAACTCGAAACTTTGAAGATAATTTTTTAGGAGATTAGTATGCCGAGTCGCGAAACCGTGAGATGGAGATAATTAAGACTCAATTAAGGGGAAGAAAATCTTGGATTAGTCGATTAATTAATCATGTTATAATTACATCGTGCCTTCATGAGTCGGGGTTTAGACGCTGTGACTTTTGAAAAAAATAGTGTCGAGTGGCGAAATGCCGAGAACGACATTTACCATAGTTAGCTTTTTTCCTTTGATCCTTGACATGGGTTATCCAGAAAGGACTTCGCGTCCTCGGCTATCGAGGTTGTAAAAATAAAAATTCGGACTTGGTGAACGCCGAGGTGCGAAACCCCGATGACGTTTAATCATGAGTTAAAAGATTCTACCCTGGTTATTGTCTTGAGTGAAAATTTAAAACGACTTCGCCCTTTCGTGACTCGGGATGTGTGAACTGATGGATTATAGTATCTGACTTGCGAGATCCTGAAGTAGAACAAAATGAGCGAACGTTCTTACGAAAGTAGACTTGTTTCGAGAGTAGAAAATCATTGCTGCTCATGTGACAAGGTTGCAGAGTTTTCAAAATATCGGGGGGAAAATAAGGCCATCTTTAAATTTCAAGTATCAAAAAGGAAAATTGTGATGGGTTAAAAAACAAGGGCGGCTCCAACACTCACCTAAACTATTTTGTAGAGTCATAATAAACAAGTACTGTTTTGTTTACTTCATTTTGTCTATTTTTGGAAAAAAATGGAAGGACAAATGAACCATGTGACGGTTGGTATTCCAATAACATCCCATTAAAAATGAAGGTTGTAGTGAATAAATGAGATGTCTCTGAGTGTAGATTGACATGATATTTCTTTCATTGAGTAAAAATTCATGATATTTCTAGGTATGCGTAGCTCACCCATTGTAATTAATTTCCCCAGCAAAATAAATATCTATTGTTTATATTGTGTCTATGTAATATGTTCTATCGAGGTATATTGTGGTTCTGGTTTGATTTTTATTGCTCAAAATTTATTTTTTGTTTAGTATATGCAAGCCTCATTAACTCAATCCTCTATGAGCTATGTTTTGTCTTGTTTACTAAGTTTCCACACACCCACAAATTGTATTTCCTTATCTAGGAATTTTGTTTTATTGCTAGGTGAATTACTTATTCGTCGATGAATTTATACCTCTAGACATTTTATCCTTTGCTTGGGAGAATTTAAGACCCCCATATGTTTTTCTTTGATGTTAAGTGCTTAAATTTAACCCTTGTCATTTTTCATTTTTCTGTGATGTGAGTGCCTAAACTCACCCCTGGTCATTTTTATTTCATTTCTAACTCTTAAATTCTCCCCTACTCGTTTTTATTTGATGTTGAGCTCCTAAAATAACCCATGTTCATTTTTATCTCACTAAAATCATATGACTAAATCTATCCAATAAACATGTTCATTCATTGTGGGTCTTGGACATAGAGATCAACCTTCCCATAAACATAGTTTCAAAACTTAGTTAGAATTGGGATTGCAACAACAAGAAATGAAATTCAAGAAGTAATCGAACCAAAACAATTTCACATATGAAAACCAGAACAATATTCAGTTTTATTCTAGTTTTCGTAAATCTTATGGGTTGTTGGACTTAATTCATTATGATATATTTGGTCTAGTTAATGTTCCTTCGATTTATAAGGCTTAATATTATGTGTCATTCATTGATTATTATTTTATAAGGACATGTGTATATTTTGTTAGAACTAAATCTAGGGTTTTTAATTGCTTTAAGAAACATTAATCTCTCTTGGGATAGGAAGATTAAGGTGTTGCGAAATGATAATAGCTACAAGTTTTGTTTTGTAGAGTTTAATAAGTTTTTCAAGGAGAATGAAATTAGAATACATAAGACAAATCCATATACCCTTTAGTGTAATGGATTTGAAGAGATATGAATAGAAGATTGATGGAGAGAGTCATGAGTATGCTTAGTGGAGATGGCTTAGAGATGAATCTCTAGGAAGAAGAAGTTGATACTACATATTTCTTGATAAATAGGTCTCCCACATCTCTTGTTTTAGACAAGACTCGTATGGAAGTCTCTATGGGAAATATTCCCTCACTTTAGCATCGTTGTATTTTTGGTTGTGAAGAATATGCTCATGTGCCTAAGGAGAAGTACTCTAAGTTTGATAGAAAGGTAGTGAAATGTATTTTCATTGGATATGGTGTTGGTGCACAAGGGTATAAGCTTTGGAATGTTGTTGTTTAAATTTTTTTTCATAGGAGAAATGTTATTTTAAGAGAAGTTAAGCCTTCTCCCATAGTGGTGTAACCAAAAGAGGACTAAAAGAAGATTGTGGTTAAGCTACCACCCAAGAACAAGAAAGTTGAACCAAAAATTGAAAAAGAAGTTCATGAAGAACCTAATGAGGAGGAGGTTTCAGAGAGTTAGAGGGTTAAACTCCACCTCAAAATTTAAGGATGTCCACTTGACAAATAAGACAACTAGACAAATATAATTATGGTCCATCTAATTTTATATGTATATTTTATTTATCTTCTAAACTTGATGAATCTAGAATAGTGAAAGAAACAATGGAGATGGGAGATAAGGAGCCCTAGAGATTGGAAATGGATACACATAGAAAGAAGGACACATGTGACTTTAAGGACACATGGGAATTTGTTCCATTGTATGATGGACATAAACCCATTGGATGTGAATGGGAGTGAAAAAAGAAAATTGGTTTAGATGGAAATGTTGAAAAGATGGGAGTCTTGAGTCCATTCATGGCTAATCCTAGACTTGAACATTTAGGTTGCAGAGAAGAGGGTGTTTATATAGTTGCAAGGTACTTTTGAATATTCAATTTTCTATCATAATGATGTTTCGGGGGATCCACATTCAATGTATATAAAAGTTTATGTTGATTTTGATTGGATAGGGGATGTAGATAGAAAGAGATCTATAAATTGTTTTAGTTTTTCAATGGAGCAATGAGTTGTGAGTTGGATGAGAAATAGACAAGGTGTGGTCCCTTTTTCCACTACAGAGGCAAAGTATATGGTATCTACTCATTCCTACATGAATACCATAACCCGGGGTTCCGAAGACAAATAATATAGATATTGATTACCATTTTGTTAAGGATATGGTAGAGGATTGAAAGGTGATACTAGATAAAGTTGACACCTTACCTAGTGTTGCAAATCCACTTACTAAACTAATGAGCAAGGTAAATTCAAGTGGTAATGTGAGTATGATGGCCTTATGGGCCTTAAAAGTTATCTTGTAGTTTGATGTATTCTCCCTTGTACCCCTGCAATGTATATCACAAGTGAGATAATGTTGGAACAAGTGTGTCATACACCTTGCAAAGCTATAGGAGGAATAATGCAAAGTTGTAGCATGAATACTTGCATAGAGTAGTGGTAGGGAATAAAGTCCAAGTTGTTTCTAGATGGTTTATGATTTTATGGTTTTACTATACATATTTATTGAGTTCTAATGCTCGAGGAATGAGAGAGTCTCTTATCTTACCATTATACTTCCTAAATTTCTGAGAATTATGCTACTACTGAACACTAATAGAGATTCTTTATTGTAAGCATTTAGTTGTTAAATAATACATTGAGTGTGTTTTAGAAAGTGAGGTTTTTCTCTATGGTTTGTTCTTTAATTCTCATGTTTACTATTATTATGTTTTAATTTTTATACTTTCTTCTTTAATTTTAGAGTAGAAAGCTTATTCCTCACCTCACCTCACCTCACCTCACCTCTCCTCTCCTCTCACCAATATAAAATCGCATTTCAGTTTTCATTCTAATATATATATATATATAGCCATTAATTAGTTCTAAACTTGTTTGCATTTAAACAAGCCATACGATCTCATGGTTGATATCTCTTATAGCTTGGGTACTCTGTTAGGTGATTCCAAACCCAGTTGAACCCTTCTAGTGATAGTATAGAGACAAGAAATACGTGGTAGGGTAGTGTTTGAGCCAGCTATGAACCTCAGTGTAATGCCCTCTCCGTCAATTCTCAGAGTTTGAACTGAAACCAGCAGCCAACGTTTAATTTATTAAAATGTTCTGAGACAACCTTAATTCTCACTTTTCATTAAACGTTGGCAAATGATTTCAATGTGCGAGATGACGCCATGAATTGTAATTTATGAGGCCAAGCTAATGAATGGGGAGTCGATTACAACTCAACCAGCAAGTCACTCATCTTTATTAGCATCATTTGGAGTGATATACGTATATTCCTTGCTATGGATGGTCGAGTGCATTGCCATAGAGCTAAGTCTTTCTGCAGTTACTTAATACTGGAGCAATTCTGTTCACAAAGAAGTGTTTTTGCCTATATCTATATGTTGTAGCATGATATTATTTTATTGCCGCGGCATTTTTACATAGGACGTTGGTCTAAATCTGATCATATATAGGTTTCAATGTTGGGAAAACCTTTAGTATAAGCAGCGATTAATTTGGCGATTACAACTCAAAATGAAATCTAGTTTAAATCCCCTTTGTTTGTTTCCAATCAAGAAATAAAACCTTGTCTTGTACAAGAATAATAAATCCAATGGTTGCTGGAGCAACATATTTTTCTCTCATGTGTTGGATTGACTTGGTTACAGTTGGAATGATTTGCAATTAAAACATTGGCGACAAAAGTCAATAAACTGTTCTACCCATTGACAATAATAGTAGATAATTCTTAGCTTTATAAAATGGAAGGGGAGTAAGCGATTTTCTGTTCGAGTATTGTGGATTTAAGTGCAATATAAAGCTTCATTGGAGGCAGCCTTGATACTCAGGTACCGTAGTTTTAGAGCAAGAGATCAGTGAACCAATCTCAAACTAATTTTTTTTTTTTTCCTATTGATGGATGGAGTTAGAGAAAACTCTAATATGACTAACAACAAACAACAAAGGTTCTTAAATTCGACGACTTGGTGATCTTAGTCGATTGCTTATGTTCACATTACACAGAGAAACGCACATAAGCCTTGACGTCTATAACTTCCCCACTCAGAGTCCTTATTGTCATTACATTGAAACCTAGTTGTTTTGTGCAAGTTACACTAGACAATTAGTTTTAGAGCAAGAGATCAGTGAACCAATCCCAAACTAAATCTTTTTCTTTTTCCTATTGATGGATGGAGTTAGAGAAAATTCTAATATGACTAACAACAAACAACAGAGGTTCTTAAATTCGACGACTTGGTGATCTTAGTCGATTGCTTATGTTCACATTACACATAGAAACGCACATAAGCCTTGACGTCTATAACTTCCCCAGTAAGAGTCCTTATTGTCATTACATTGAAACCTAGTTGTTTTGTGCAAGTTACACTAGATAGTAGTTTGTTATTGGTTGGCATATTATAAGGTTTGTAGTTATCAAAATAATATAGATCTTTATACAAGATAAAGAGCGATCAAAAGTTATTTCTGCAAAATATGTGTGTTGGTGAAGCTAGTAGATTATAATAGATTATAAGCCCTTAGTTTGTAGATAAATAAAAACTTATCTATCACATTAAGGTTGATCCTTTGGATGTAATCCATCTTTAGAGGTAATCCATCTCTGAATTGTGTGAGTTATTTGAGAGAGTTTTTCTGTACCCTCCTTTCATTACCTCATTTAGCTTGATCTTGAGAAAATAATAGACTGCGTGGCCTAGTAAGAGACTGTGTGCACAAGAAAGAAACTAATAAATAAAAGGAATGTGACACAAGAAAATCAAGAAGATGACAAGAAATCTTAACGATCGGTACAACTGTCCAGAACATCTCACAGTGTATGCACACAGTGGAGTTTAACAAATAACACTCCCTCTTAAACACAACCATTACAAGCATCAACACTGATATTTCCCAAGTGTTGTCTCTAAAAATAAAAAAATGTTTTTTCCCAATGGCTTTGTAAAAATGTGTGCGAGGTGATCTCGTGAGCCACAAAATTGGAGAGTCATTTCACCATTATTGACTAGCTCACGTATGAAGTGACAACAAGCATCAATGTGCTTGATTTTCTTATGAAAAACATGGTTTTTTGATAAAGAAATTGTTGAAGTATTTTCACAGAATATAGGAGTTGGCTAATTTTTTGTATGTGACATGTCATTCAATAGTCTTTGCAGCCACACAACTTGACAGGAAGATGAGGTAGTAGCGACATACTCTTCCTCTACAGAATATATTGAGACAATGGGTTACTTCTTTGATTCCCAAGAAATCAGATTTGTGCCCAGGTGAAAAACATACCCTGAGGTGCTTTTCAGGTCATCTAGGTTGCCTGCAAAATCATTGTTAGTGTAATCAGAAAGATGATTATCTTCATATTGAGTGTACCATAAACCAAAATTGAGAGTGGCAACAACATATCTCACAATCCTTTTGGCCATTTTCCAGTGAGAATATTTGGGAGATTCCATGAACTTGGAAACAAAGCTGGTTGCATACATAATACCATGCCTAGTTGTTGTAAGATACAACGGGCTTCCTACTAAAATTTTGTACAGAGTAGAATCCATTGTAGGACCTTCATATTGTTCGCTCAATTTTTTTCCTAGGGGTATAGGAGTTTCTATTGGATTGCAGTTTTCCATGCAGAATCTTTTAATGATGTTTTTGATGATGCCTGTTGCATACTTTTCCTGACAAACAAAAATCCCTATGGTTGATTGGTCAACCTTAATCCACAGAAAATATTTCATTATGCCAAGATCTGTCATCTCAAACTTAGATTGAATGGCATGTTTAAAGTTGGCTAACTGAAGATTTCTAGTATATATCATGTCATCAACATATAGATAGAAAATTAGAATTTTACCTTGCTGATCTTTTTTGGTGTATAGAGTTGGTTCATTTTCGCTTCTGCTGAAACTACTCTTGATTAGGTAGGTATCAATTTTGTTGTACCAATATCTTGGAGCTTGCTTTAAGCCATACACGGATTTCTTCAACCGATACACTTTGGTTGGCTTCTCTTTAACTTCAAATCCAGGTGGTTGATCCACATATACCTCTTCTTCTAAGACACCATTCAAGAATACTGACTTGACATCTATCTGGTATACTTGTCATTTGTGTTGAGTTGTTATGGCTAAGAGGGTCCTTACAGTGTCCAAACTTGCTACTAAAGCAAAGGTTTCACCATAATCAATGTTTGGTTGATGTGAGAATACTTTGGCAAGAAGTCTTTCTTTGTTCTTTTCAATCTACCCCTTTTCATTTAGTTTAGTTTTGTAAACCCACTTGAAACCAATACTTGTCTTATGCCTTGACATATCAAAAAGATCCCATGTCTTGTTCTTCTCAATAGAGTCAATCTCTTGGTTCATGGATTGAACCCAATGTAGCTCTTTAGATTCCCCTTTAAAAGATGTAGGTTGGCATGAAATTAATGAAAAAATACTGTGTTTATTAATATCATCCAACCGCTGACAGATTTCTTTGAAGCTTCAAGTGCGCTGATTTTGGACTTCAAAGGATGAATTTTTTCTTGAAGAAGAGTTGTCCTGAGAACTTCCAGGTTGTCCTTATACCTACAATATTGGAAGACGGGGTGAATGTGTTTGTTGTCTTGAATTTTATGTGTGTTCAGGAAGTGGCAGCAATGGACTTTGACTGTCCATAGGGAAATTTTCACACACTCCAGCACTGATTTTCAAGAAATTTGACATCTCTGTTGAAAATGAGTTTCTTTCAAATTGGATTGTGGAGTGTGTAGGTTTTGTATGTCTCACTGTATCCAACAAAAATGCATTTCTCACTTCAATCATCAAGTTTCTTCCTCAATTTGAAAGGTATGTGAATGAATCCAATGCATCCAAAGGTCCTGAGATGAAAAACATTCAGTTGTGTCCCACTCCATGCTTCTTGAGGGACGTTCATATTAACACTAGTTGTTGGGGATCTATTCAGGAGATAAACTAAACATGCTACAACCTCAGCCCAAAATAAATTTGAAAAACATTTCTATCTGAGAAGGATCATTTCCATGTTCATTATAGTCTAGTTTTTCCTCTCAGACACTCAATTTTTCTATGGAGTATACCTCGTTGTGGTTTGCATGATTATGCCTTGTTATTTGCAAAAAATTGCAAATTATTTTGAACAGTATTCTCCATAATCCATATTTTCCTGCTAAAATGAAAATAGATCCATATTTTCCTGCTAAAATGATCAATAAACATTAGAAAATAAAAGCTAGCACCTATTGAATTTTTTTGGATTGGTCCACATAAGTCAATGAGAATCAATTTTAAGTGTTGTTTGGCTTGAGTGGAGGACTCTAGAAAATAGTTCTCTTATGTTTTCCAAGAATGCAAGACTCGCATGGGATATTTTTCTCTTTGAAGATAGGTAGACCTTTGACCATGGAGTGCTTCTGCGGAAAACTTAGACTCTTAAAGGGTAGATGTCCAAATCTTGCATGCAAAATCATAGTTTTATTGGGGGTGGATGCACTTTGTGCATAGGATTGGGTCATATTTGCAGTTCTAAGGGTTATGGGAAACATTCTATTCCTAGTCATGTGGATTTCAAAAATCAATTTCCCAATGGGAGGTTTGTGATATATTCTATATGATGCTCCTTCAAAAAGTACCTTATAGCCATGTTCAACTAGTTGTCCTACACTTAACAGATTATGTTTCAGATCTGGAACATGATATACATCATGTATGTCTTTCTTTACATCTTGTTTAGTGAGAATAGATATAATTCATTTTCCTTGGACTCTGACTAAAGAGTCATCTCCAAGTGTAATATCATAGGAAATAGAAGAATCAATGCAAGAAAGTAAATCTTTGTTACCTGTCATGTGATTGTTGCATCAACTTTCTAGCAACCAGAGGTCTTTGTGTTGTTCTTCAATCCTGTGGCATGAGAGAAACATCCCATTGAGGTTTCTCCTTTATGATTTGAGACATTTGCTCGTCCTGAGTGTTGATCGGCTTGCTTCTTCCTACATTCATATTCATAGTGCCCATACCTTTCGTAGTAATAACATTGTATGCTTTCTTTGTCATTGGATATCCTCCGTGTGCCTCTTTGAGGCTGGAAATTCGGATTATGATTTTGATGTGTGTGACCTTCACATGAGTGATGGTTGTTTGGACTTCTCCCTCTTCCTTTGTGACCTCTTCCTCTACCTCTAACTCTCCCTCTTTTAAAGGAGAATTGTGTCTTGAAGGAATTGGCTAATAACTCATCTTCTAGATGTAATTTGTTTCATGTGACAACAAAGAACCCATTAGTTCATATGTTGAAAAAATTGACAAATCCTTGGATTCAAGGATGGTTGTAACAACCATCTCAAATTTATTTGGAAGACTTCTGAGGACTTTCTGAACAATCCTTTGATCTGGGATGGTTTCACCAATCGACCTGATTTGGTTCACAATTCCCATGACTCTGGTCATAAATTGATCAACATTTTCAGACTATGTCATTTTTAAGGTCTCAAAATGTGTCCTAAAGGTCTGCAGCTTGACTGTTTTTACCTTGTCATTTCCCTAGTAGGATGTTCTTAGGATGTCCTCGGCCTATTTTTAGGTAACAAAACCTGTGATTTTTGAGAAAATGGAGTCATCTACTAAGTTCTAAATCAAAAACTTGGCCTTATTCTCTATTTTCCTCTGTTTTTCCTGAGAATTTCTCCACTGATTGGTCATGCCAGCTAGATCTTCTGTTGGATCTGGTTTGACATAGCCATAATCAACTGGATCAACTGGATCCCAATACTCTTGTGCTTGTAAGAAAGATCTCATTCTGAGAGACCAAAATTCATAATTCTTCCCAAGAAGAATTTGCCCTTGTGTTGGCCCTCAATTGTTCGAGGTGGCCACTTTTTTTGTCAAAAAAAATCCAGAACTTAAAAAATGAATGTAATTTTGGTGCCCTTTCTCGGGGATAAAAAAAATCACCACTGATTAAGAAAAAACATGGGTTAATTCAAATAATAATAAAAAATACCCAAGGGATAGCGTGCGAAAAAACACTCTCGATAGAAACCACTAAAAATATGCAAACCTTTTGCGTAAAAAAAATATTAAACCTCTTGACCATTGAGATCAAGATTTGTGCACATATCACTCCATTCAGATTTTCTCTAACTCAACAATCCACGAGTTTGATGGGATCCATTCCCTTTGGCAGATCTGCGATCCCTTAGGTTTGTAAGTCGCGTCACTCGTGGGTAAATCGTGCCACACCAAACTTCGAATAGCACCGGAAACATATAGGATCTCCTCGGATCCAGAATACTGCATGATTTGCTCGGATCTGGAGTGTGCGTGATCTTTCACTCCGCGCGCTAGCCAGCTGGGTGTTTCGTGCGCTAGGAAGACTTATATTCTGCGCTATCTCCCTCACCAAGATCTGGAATGGCTTGTGTGCGCGCTTGTGCAGTGTGCGCACTATTTGGAGAGTTCCTTTCTAAGATTTGAACTATTTCAACCATATAATTCAAAAATCCCTCTCTAATTTTAACTATGCTAGTGATTTCCGATTTCTGATGCACCATCGCCTTGAATACTGCTCCCCTATATTGATTCGGCATCTCCGTTTGGCGCCGAGAACCTCCAAGAAGAATGTGAAACGAACCTCGCTGGGTGCTCTTTCACTCTGGGTGAGAATGAGTTTTCCTCTGCACTGTGCAAACCTCTTTCCAAACCGGAGTGGAAGGTCCGCACTCTTCCTCCTGGGATCGGGCTGCTCTCCAGGCACTGTGGAAAGTTTCATATCCCGTGCTCTGATACCATGAAAAATTAATGGACTGCGCGGCCTGAGTAAGAGACTGCGCGGAGAAGCAAGAAACTGCGCTGACAATCAAGAACCTGCGCAGACAAATAGCATACGACATAAATAAAAGGAATGTGCAGAGCGCATTTGATTAAGGGAAAACGGTGGAGCTAAATAAGCTGCAGTGAAACAAGAAAATCAAGAACCTGACAAGAAATCCTAACTACTGGTACAACTGTCCAAAACATCTTGCAGTGTAGGCACAAATTGGAGTTTAACAACTAACAGATCTAGGAAGACATTAGGTGGCCAAGATAATTGCATTAGTTGGGTGGAAAGTAGACCTTTGGATGTGTGATCCCTAATTAACACTATGTTAATATATAATTTAATTGGCTGATCAACATTTGGACTTCAGTGAATTGAAGAACCTACATGCCCTCTAAGTTGTACGTACTTATGCTGCAACCATAAACTCTAGAATATGCTATTAAATGTAACATTGTTTGAATGTGTTATTTACGAGTCGTATGCCTTCCTTATTTATTCCTTTTACTATGTTTGAATAAATCTGGATTACGTCATTGTATTATAGATTTACAGGAAACCTACTCAGGTTATATATATATATATATAACAAAGATAAAAAGAGAAAATACATAGTCTTAATCATTAGACCCACTTAAACTATATATATATATTTAAAAAAAGTAAAGCTAGAATATACAATAATTGAACCTAATAATTTAGCCTGCCAGACTAATGCAGATAGCCACCGCTTCATAATTTTAAAATGTTAGTTGCTACCCACTAAGGAAATACTGTTTTAGCCATCGACAAAATTTCCACGGCCACACATGGGAATGAAGTAATATTCTGTGTGTACATTTATTGCGCCGGCCAAACGAACACAATTATCCACAGCTTCTTAATTTTAAAATGTTTGTTGTTATCCATGAATGAAATACTGTTTTAGCCATGGACGCATTTTCCACGGCTACACATGGGGATGAGATGAAGTTATAGGCTGTGTACGTTAATTGCGCCGGCTATGCGAATACAATTATCCACCACCTTCGGAATTTTAAAATGTTTGTTGCCATCCAGGAAATACTGTTTTAGCCATGGCCGCATTTTCCACGCCCGAAAATGGGGTTAAGTTATCAGCTGTCTAGATGAGATGGGCGCTCGTGTATAACACAAAATTCTATGGAAACTCAATTAATTAATTAATTAATTTGGAATCTCTTGAAATATTTATATATTTAAATGTAAGTAAGAGGAAATTCACAGGGGTAGGGTATGTATATTTTTGTAGATTTTACCAGTCAAATAGGTGGAGAGGTCATTATGTGTGCTGGCTTGACTGTGACCTTCAAAATAGATTATTATTATTATTATTATTAATGTACACGCAATATCAAGAGATAAAGTAATGTTCATAGCACACATGATGATGATGATAGTGGTAACAGCGTGACAACGACCCAGAATATCCATTATTATGATGATGATGTATATAGACTAAGATTAAAATAACTTAAAATGTCACTGGTTTGAAGAAATTATCATACTTGTAATTTGAAGAAATTATCATACTTGTAACACTAAAAGGCACTAAAAAGGTTAAAAATAGAAAACTATGTTATATGAAATAACAATTTTTTAAAAGAAAGAAAAAACTTATTTATCTTTCTAAAGTTCTCTAAACTAAATTTATCCTTAATTAACTTTAATCACTATCACCACAATCATTATCATTATCATTATCAATAATGATTTTTAAAAAACTATCACCACAACCATTATCAATAATGATTTTTAAAAGACACTAAAAAGATTTAAAATAGAAAACTACAAAAAGAAAGAAACAAACTTTTTGATCTTTTTAAAGTCCTCTAAACTAAATTTATCCTTCCCACCACAACCACTATCATTATCAAAAATGATTAGAATAAAAAACTTATTTATCTTTTTAAAGTTATGTAAATTAAATTTATTTTTAATTAACTTTAATCACTATCACCACAACCATTATCATTATCAATAATGATTAGAATATAATAATGATTTTTAAAAGGCATTAAAAAGGTTTAAAATAGAAAACTATGTGACATGAAATAACATATTCTTAAAATAAAGTTTTTTTTTTTTTTTTTTATCTTTTTAAAGTCTTCTAAACTAAATTTATCCTTAATTAATTTTAATCATTACCACCACAACCACTATCATTATCAATAATGATTAGAATATAACAATGATTTTTAAAAGGCATTAAAAGGATTGAAAATAGAAAACTATGTTACATGAAATAACAAATTCTTAATTCTTAAAAGAAAGAAAAAACTTCTTTATTTTTTTAAAGTCCTGTAAACTAAATTTATCCTTAATTAACTTTAATCACTACCACCACAACCACTATCATTATCAATAATTGATTAGAATATAACAATGATTTTTGAAAGGAACTAAGAGAGTTGAAAATAGAAAACTATGTTACATGAAATAACAAAATCTTAAAAGAAAGAAAAAACTTCTTTATCTTTTTAAAATCCTCTAAACTAAATTTATCCTTAATTAACTATAATCACTACCACCGCAACCACTATCATTATCAATAATGATTAGAATATAAAAATGACTTTTAATATTGATTTTGTAATTCTAGAAATAAATATTATATGGAGTTTTTGAAAAATCCAACTTTTAGAGGGGATACTCCACCTATCATTAAGTCTATTGAAACAATAAATATGAAAATAGTGTTGTGGTAACAGTATATAAAGGTGAAAATAATATGAGAATTAGGGGAAATGATAGACATAACTTTTCATACTTATTGCTTCAACTATTTCTTATTAAGAAAAATTGGACATTTCAAAAACTCCAAACAAAGATTATTTCCAAAATCACAAAATCAACATTAATAAGGATTATGGATATCTACATTCTTTAATTATTTTTAATGTCATTTCAAAAATAACACATAATGTTTGTATTTTATAAAAAATATTTCGAACACTCTATATATATACTATATATATAATAGGTGATGCAAATGGTTAATAAAATTTAAATTATCCGAACTTAAAAAAAAAAGTATTAATTCAAAATATTATAACAACACTCTGTATATATAATAGGTGATGAAAATGGTTAATAAAATTTAAATTATCCAAACTTAAAAAAACAAAGTATTAATTCAAAATATTATAACATTGAAAACATTAAATATAATTTATTTATTTATTTAATTATTATTTTTTAAATGAAATATATAATAATTCTATTGATTATATTATAAATTTTAAAATACATTACATAATTTTTAATTCAAAATATTATAGAATTAAAAACATAAAATATAATTTATTCATTTAATCAATTTAATTTTTTTAAATATAATAATTTTATTTATTATATTAAAATTTTTAATATACATTACATAATTTTTATTAATTTTTTATTAATTTTTATTGGAAGTGTGATGTTATGTAATGCAAAGAGATTCCAATAAAATAAAAATTAGTTATAAATTAAATAAATAAATATATTTTGGATTGATTTTAAATTTTGATTCATTAAATATTTAATAAATTAAGATTTATGATGTTATGAAAACATATTTTTATAAAAGAGATTGCATTGTACAATTTACTATTATAAAGATTCACAATAAACAAAATCAAACCAAACTCCCGTATTAAAGACATTTTAGAATTTTAACATAATTGTTTAAGTAAATTTACTATTCATGATAAAGATTCACAATAAACAAAATCAAACCAAACTCGTGTATTAAAGACATTTTAGAATTTTAACATAATTGTTTAAGTAATTTTGATGTGTATAATTATATAAAAAAAACAAACTCTTTTATTAAAGACATTTTAGAATTTTAACATAATTGTTTAAGTAATTTTGATGTGTATAATTATGTAAAAAAAATATTAGTAATAAATTTTTTATAGAATAGTTTATTTAAATAAACATGAGGCACATTGCATAAACAAATAAAATATAATAGTAATTTTGATGTGTATAATTATTTAAAAAAAATATTAGTAATATAAATTTTATAGAATAGTTTATTTAAATAAACATGAGGCACATTGCATAAACAAATAAAATATAATAAACTGTTGTTACAATAAGAAATTTTATATTTATATTTGGAGGTGTAAAAAATTAAAGGTTTTCAGTTTTATGAAAATATTTTTTTTAATTTGAAAATGATTGATGATATTTTACAAGAAAATTTTAATCTATATGTAATTAAGTGTAATATAAACAATTTAGTATAGAGAATATGAAAAGTTTGTTTAATTGAAATCATTATTGTTAGATTATATATTTGTTTAAATTTTATATATTTTAGAATACATATTGTCATAGTTGTTAATAACTATGAAATAATTTCTCAAAATAAATTGTTTTAACATGGTATATTATTGTAATAATGTGAATCAATTTGTATCTACTTTACAACATTTCCTTCATACTAAACTATAAAATTATTTCTAGATATAACAAATGGTATAAATTTAAATGACAAAATCTGTCATACAATTAGCAATCTAGAGATTAGTATCTTCTATGAATTCTGAAATGTCTAAATCCACATTAAAAAATTACTATAAGTATAAATACACATTGCTCAACAATTTTTCAACTCAAAAAAACCCAGAAATTTAGGCAATGCTAGGTAAAACCCCAATGTGGGGAAACCCAATGAGAGAGATAGAGATTTATTATTCAACTTCAGGAAAGTACATATCAAAAATAATAAATATCAGTTCCAGCAAGAGAAATCCATTTACAACACACTAAAACAACCCCCACATATTCTTCCTCGAAAAACATTCCAAGTCCGTAAGTCCGTACTGTTGTATGATCTACCCATAAAAGAACACCTTGAAAAGTGTGCCCACAATATGTTGTATGAACTGATCTGTATGATCCAACAAAAACAATAAAAACCCTTCAACAACCTCGAAAATCATGCCACTTCTTACCTCGATTTTTGTTCCCTCTTTCCCTTGTTGTATGAAATGTACATACTGTCTTCCTCCAACAATAAAAAAACAACTCAACACTCACACAAAAATATTCCCTTGGGATTTGTGCCCAATATCTCTTGGGAAATTAGCCCCCTTTGCTGCTCTAACTTCTCTCTCTCAAGCTTACTCGAAAATGTCTCTCAATTTCATTCTCTCTTGTGTCTTGCACACTACCGGTATTCTCTTATAATCAGAAAGTGACCCTTCACCTTCTCCAACCCTAGATAAAATATCCAAGATCTAATCTTGCAAGGGCCATGATTCATTCCCTCCAAAATAAATCACTTTAAAATATTAAAGTATATTTCCTCCTTATAACATAAGTGCACTTTATGAAATAAAGTCACTTTAAGATTTAAAAGTACTCTTTATTAAAAAGTCGCTTTAATAAAAGAACCACTTTATCACAACTTTATAAAAACTCATTACAAAGTCAATTGTCTAGTAATATAGGTACAAGGTTACCTGCATACAAGACAAACATGGGGAGTACCTCCTTAGCTAAAAATGTAACACAAACCTTACATGATCACTAGTAAAATCAATGCAATATATCTATGTATTGATATTTTAACAAGAAATCATAATGATTATACTATTTTTAACATGCAAATTTTAATAGAAGATGAAATCATTTCAAACAAAAGAAAACATTGAACTTCACCTTTAATATATAATCTATATGCATTTTACATCATTTTACATTATATAATACTATTAAAATCTACATAGAAGGACTTACATTGTATCATTGTTGAAATAAATTTATTAAATTATCCTATATTTTATAATTGTTAAAATTGACACACTATTATTATTAAAATCAAAATTATTATTATTAAAATTGGAAACTTCTTATAATTTAAGATTCTTTAAATTGATACACTATATTGTTTTTAACATTAAATTAATCAAATCAAATAATAAAAAGAAAAAAATGTAATGTATACTTGTTAACATGAAACCATATTATTTTATACTATATAATTGATAAATTAACCATATTACACATACTACTTCCTCCTCATAACATTCCCAAATGGGTTATACCCACCACCAATTCATAAATGTATAAAGAAAATTGTCTACATAGTAGTAAAGGTCTTATTAAAACCTTACTTAAAATTAGAAATATTAAAATTATTATTTAAATTTGAAATGTCTTTTATATTTTATAATTAAAATAAAAAAATATAATTATATTTAATTGATAATCAATTATATATCTTTTATAATTAATACATATTAATTGAAATGTTAAAAAGAAAAAAACTAATATTACTATTTCTTTATATTTCCTGTGCATTTAATAGCTCACAAGTTAATTGATCTTAAACAATGCTAAAAAGAAAAAAAAGAAAAATAGTATTGCTATTTCTTTATATCTCCTCTAAATTTAATAGCTCACAAATTAATTAATGTTAAACAATGCTAAAAAGATACATAAACACACTTCAAAAACAAATTTAAAACTTAAATATTAAATAAACTTTACAATCAATAAAAAAAAATTATTAAGAAATAAAAGAGTGGACATTATAAGACAAAGTGCAACTTGCTAGATGCAATGAACCTAAAGCATATCCTAAAAGCTTGTTAAATGCAACGAACCTAAGACATACCTTAAAAAGTAAATCTCCGAAATGCAGTGAGCCTACGTGTTATAAAAGATGGTAAACTTATGCAAACAAAATATGATAGACGCTTCAAAAAGTAAACTATCAAAGCATCAAACAAAGGATGGATTTCGTCACCTATTTTGTCAATTACTATTAAAAATTATAGGTTGTTATAGAAAATAATAACCTGTAATTTTGTTTGCTAATTGCTTCATATGAGAATATGTATTTCTATAGGAGAAGCCAACTCCAACTAGTGCCTCCAAGAATGTATCGTTGCCCATGAGAGGTTCAGCCACACGTGGAGGTTGTGCGTGTGTCGATAGCCAAAGCCCAGACACATTCCTCCCACTACCTCCTCATATTGATTATGAAACAGATGAGACAAACACGTAGTAGTTCGTTAGAAGCAGACAGATTCAAGGTGCTCCAAAATGGCGGCTCATCCGCTCTTCATTAGTATAGTTATTCGGGTCGAAAAAGGAGAAGAAAAAGTTTTGATAGAAGCCGTATCCTCCATTGAAATCCGAAAATGCATATGAAAAGTTAATTATTGAGAGGTGGCAATTAACTAACCATCATAGTAAATTTTAAATATGATTAAGTAAAAGTAAAAAAAATAAACATGTAAACGGATGTCTTTATAATAGTGAGGAATGTCTTTATAATAGTGAGGAAGTTAGTGGTTGAAATCACAACCATTGATTTATTGGAATGACTAAGAATATTCCAACAATATTTAATCTTGTCCATACAAAACTGATTAAATACTAAAAACATATTAAATAGGTAGAACCAACCCCAAACTAAATGTTTTCACTTTCTTCATTCACTGTTGGGGAAGGGGCCCACGCATCCATCAAGGCGAAATCCATTTTGTTTTAACATATCCAAGTCGCAACTGACGGAACAAAGTTTTCCTCTGAAAAAAATGATCTTCACAGTCGATTGGTAAACTGCTTCATCTATGGCTTCGTTAACAGGATCTATTATGGCTGTTACTTTTTCGTTGGTAACATGCTTGAAGGTTCCAGGTGAACAGGTGTTTCCAGACTCACTGTGTGAAGTTAGGCTGGTTTCAATGGGATGGTTCGATCGGTGGTTCCACAGATGAGTATCGCTTATTCCCTCCAATAGTTGGCCTAAGAGCATAGCTGTCCTAATGGCTTCGTATCAAAGAGAATAGAGTTGGCCTACTGACTGCATTAGGACTTGTTACACCACACCATTCCTTTGTCAATTCCTCTCTTTCAAGTTTGGTGCAGTGTCTGTGGCTTTTAAATTTAGTGGGGGCAGTGAGCAACTCTACCAACTCTGTGTCTGTAAGCATTTGATTGTCTGAGTGATCTATAGTCTATCCTTGGTCCACCCACTATAGGAAGGATAGGAAGGATAAGGTCGGAGTATTATGGGTCTAGTTTCTTTGGAAACATACAGGAATTGGTAGAGATATGTGCATCTATAGTTGATTGAGCAATTACGGTTCGAAACCTGTGCCTAAAGCTAAAGTGTAACATACTGAAAATGAGGTCTTTTGGCGGGTCGATGGATACAGTCGGGAAAATTTTCGCAGCAGGTTTTTATCTTTATTCTCTTAGAAATTATTGAATATCCCAGCAGTTAGGCTAGCTCAGCTCTTGAAGGATAAAAAAAGAACTAAGGGATCCAAACCCAGACCAAATAAAGGCTTTGATTTTTTAACCTATCTTGTTCCAATTTCATATCATTGGCATTTGGGGAAGACCTAGCTTAAGTTTTCGACTAGGTAAGTCACGTGGACATTATAGAGGAGGAGCTCGCAACTTAAAGACATAAGTAGATGCTGTTGAAACAGAGGAGCTTGCATATGAAATTTAACTGGTAAAGTAAATATAGTTTCTTGAGGAGCTTGAATGTGAAATTCAACTGGTAAGCTAAATACAATTTTTTGCTATAGAGTAAAGAAAGACCACATTTGAATGACTTACAGTTGCATAACACAAGCATTTTTTCATTGCAAAAGGTTTCTCGTCGTTTTCTTCAGAATGGCTCTTCTCCTGTAGCTCTTCTCAGCGAATAAAAAACTTGATCATGAGTCTTCTCCTCTAGCTCAACTATTAGAAAAATTGATTATGAGTATTGTTCAGGCCGTCGAGTATTGTTCAGGCGAGTATTGTTCAGGCCTTCTTGTGAAGACCGTGAAGTAAATAGACAACAATCATAGGGGGTGATGTAAAACCTTGAGGGCGGTGGCTATAGAGTTATTTAAAGCCTTTGATAGTGTTATTTAAATCTTTGACAGAGTTATTTAAAGCCTGTGAAACTCAATCAGATACACAGAGTTATTTAAAGCCTGGAGTGACACTCAATCAGATACGCAGTGGCTATAGAGTTATTTAAAGATTTTGATACTGTTATTTAAACCTTTGACAAAATTATTTAAATCGGTATCGATTTGTTTTAATGTAATGTAGTGATGTCAAGCCTCTAAGGCCGTGGATATAGAGTTATTCAAAGATTTTGATAGTGTTTTTTAAACCTTTGACAAAATTATTTAAATCCGTATCGATTTGTTTTAATGAACGATTCAGTTTTATTTAAATCCTTGAATGACACTCAAGCAATGAACAATTCAGTTTTATTTAAATCCTTGAATGACACTCAAGCAGATAGGCGGTGATGTAAGCTTGAAGGCCGTGGTTATATAGTTATTTAAAGCCTTTTATAGTGTTATTTAAACTTTCGACATAATTATTTAAAGCCTTATCGATTTGTTTCAATGAACAATTCAGTTTTAGGAACCCAGGAACTCCACTTCCCATCCATCAATAGCGCTTCGAATGTTACAGCCAATTAGAATCCAAAGAAATAGAATTTCAGGAAATATTTCATAAAAAAAATTTGCCAACCATACTAAAAAGTTAGTCTATAAAGAAATGTGTGAAAAGTCAAACATCAACTAATCTGAAGTCAAACATGGATCGATTGCTAGAGTCCCTCACCGCCTTCGGCAGGGACTAACAATGGTTGTTGTAGCAAGCCTTTGCTTGCAATTGCTCGCACACTGTCAAATAAACAATGAAGCAATCCTTGTATACAAATTATTTCAATTCTTTAATGAGTGATACATTTATTATACACAAACATAATTGTAGAGTTTTAGTAAAAGAATTCAATTTTCTATAGCAAATTTCTCTATATGAAAATGAGATGGTAGAGTATTAAACACCAAACAATACATTAAACATACTATTGAATTAATGTAAAGATGCATATAAAGACAATCTCATGCAATCTTCATGGTTGAGAAAATATCTCAACTTCATGTTAAGGATGATTTTAAGGATGGAAGTTTATTTTAAAATGTAGAAACCTTGGCGAATCTTACTAATCTTTCATATGCCAACTATTAAATGTTTGGCGATATTTTTGTAAATATATTCAAATTTATAAGGATTTTATATAGTTTGTATAAAATTTTGGAGATTTTTAAGGTACAATAATTTTATCCTTTAAAATTTGAGTAAATTACTTTTAGAATAACGAATCTTTTTTGGGGAAAAAACATGGAAAATTAGTCCATGGATGAAATTTAGCCCCTAAAATCATCCATACCTCACACCATGGTTGATAAAATATTCTAATACACCCCCTTAATGACTAGTTGTAATAAACATGTGTTCTACCATCATTTGATTTCAGTTGTTTCTATAAGACATCCACATGCATTGTTATCTTCATTGATGGAACAAGAGTTCCACTACTTCTCATCAATTAGACTTTCTTTACTATGGGATTCTTCTTTAGTTTTGTACCTGCATATCATTGATGTCTATATAAAAATCAATCCATCTACCGAGATACATGGGTACCATCTGTTGTACTCGTTAGTTCTATAGGAAATTTTTTTAGCTACATGGTTCGTCAATGCATGGAAATTTCTCTCTACAATAACATGGTCCCTCACATTCTAAGATTATTTCATCTCACATTCCCCCCTTAATCGAAGATTCAATTTTTCTGACTCAACATCAAGCTTAGGCTATGGGTACACTTGTCAACCCCTGACTTGTCACAGTGGTCTATTCCACAACTTGATCCACATCCTCTCTATGCATACGAGGATAACTATGCGTGAATCCACACCAAAACGCATATGCCTAAATAGTAGGGATTACGACAAACAAGAGAAACTAACATGCCTATGACGAGCCAATACTACGAATCCACACCAAAACGCATATGCCTAAATAGTAGGGATTACGACAAACAAGGGAAACTAACATGCCTATGACGAGCCAATACAACTTGGACCAAAACTCTAGGGTGTTGGGTACAACCAATCATTCACCCCATGCATCGCATAACATCATTAATCCATATACAACAAGCATCTTAAAAAAAATGTTTTACATCAACACAAAGATTACAAAATGCCCAATATACAATCCCATTTACTTCACATCACTATCACATCTTCTTTACCTCTTCATCTCGATTTTTTCGTTACTTTCCACATCCTTGTTTAAGACAAAGCCTCTTCATCATGTCATTGTAGCTACCAATAGGATGGTCATCACCTATGAGGTCGAACTTACAATGTAGGGCCAATAAACTATAGTGAAACCAAATCAAATTATTTTTTCATGATGGTTCTGCAACTTTTCCAAAGTCTTACCGAGGTTGATGATAAATATGTTTGATGAGCGTATCTCATAAACATAACGTTCCTTCTGAAAATTACATTTTTTTAGTACTGAGGTGAACATCAACAACAAGCATCATCTGAATATCTGCCTCCTGAGACAAATCATGAATTCTCCTTCTCTTATGCGAGGTTTTCTCCAATGCTTGAGTCGCCTGCAGAGAGACTCACGTAGGGCGATAGGGTTGAGCCAGGTAAGGGTTTTGATACAATTCTCTCATAGTCAAAAGAAAAATTGAATCTGCTAGAAACCCCAAACAAAACTGAACATGAACCAGACTCACATGAACAGTATCCTTTTCCATCTCGCTCAATGGTTCTTTACAATGGTAGATATGAGATCGTATTTCTTCTATGGTGCATTTGTCTCAGCTAAACAATCTTTCTCATCTAATTATTAAACTTAAAAATTTATATTAAGAACAAGGAATAGCTACTCCGAGCAATAGGAGCATCCCAGACGCAAATGTTGACTGCATAAGTATTGTGGATCAACACATGTATTTGCAAATGCATAAAGGAATAAAGCATTTGGCGAGACATCAAATTATAAACTTTGTAAATAATTCTTCAGGGCATTCAACAAAAGACAAAAATTGTGGCAGAATGAAATCTCTTTCACATGATTCGAACAGATATCCAACAGGGGATATTCCGATCTCTCACTTGGACATATCTACTCTCATTGCTCAGCACACCAACACCATACAACACGCAACGATTATCCTTTGTAGTGATTATGCAGTCATTCTCATTTTCTTCATACTTCAATCGCCTTGCACTCACGTAGATCTGCTAGTAGCAACTCACTCACAGAACTTAGACCACTATAAAAAAAAAATAAAAAAAAAAAAATAAATAAATAAATATGTCTGTTAACGCACAACACAATACTCTCCTCTCTTCGTGTTCCTAGGCACTCCCGTGAGGGAGTTATGCCAAGTACCACTCTGATATCATAGCGTATTACACACCAAACAATACATCAAACACACTATTGAATTAATGTAAATACTCATATAAATACAACATGATGCAATATTCATAGTTGATGCAATATTCATAGTTGAGAAAATATCTCGATCTCACCATTTTAAGATTTTTTTATTGAAGAGAATATATTTCACAACTATCTAGATCTAACCAAACATTTTATCTAGATAACCAATAATAATCACATCCAAATATATGAGCACACATAATATAAGTAGTTATTATATATTTTAACACCCTATTTTAATTCATTAATTTGCATTTAAAAACAAGTATGTTCTCCCTATTTTGGTTCATTATTTTACATCTAACAATTTGTCCTCTCTCAAGAGACAAGCTGTCCACACACTCTTGGATAATAATAGCGAAATGTCATAGTTAGAAAATTGTTAGAACAAATTTCTATTATAAGCTAGTTTAGTGTTTGAGTGATTTTCAAATCCACAAATTCAAGAGGTTGTTAGAGACTCTTCTACATTATATATGTAATCATTTTCCAACTAAAAAAATAAAGAATGTGTGAGCCCATGTGGCCTCACTGTTATCGTGCGTTATTGATCTCAATTTTAATTTGTTAATTTTGTATTAGAGCACGTGAAAGAGTGAAGTCTCTATCATTCATCAGTATACAGATACACTGTTTTGTTTTGAAGGTTTTCAATCCAAACATTTTGCGTTAGGAACTATGCATATCTGTCATCGTTGTCTAGGGAAAGAGACCTAGTGCGATCAATGTTCGTGTGGAGACTTGGTGCAATTACAAGCCCAATTGATCCTCTGTCCGTTTCTCACGACCTCAAACAAAGCATTGTCTTCCAGCCGAGAATGTGACCTATGTGTGAGGCGGCCTACGTGCGCTGCACCTGGCGTAGAGGCTATCCCAATATCTCTTCAATAATTTGAAGAAGTCGATGTCTACCTACGTGCAATCTGTTCACTGGAGTATTTTGGAGTAGAGGAGAATCCGCTACCGAATGTGCCCAAGAACATGAGGGCACTTCCTAAGTCGTTGCCTATCAACTTGTTGATTGTTGACTAGTGCGACCAGTGAAAGACCACATCTACCCGGAGGAATCACGATCTGCCATTTTTCGTGCCAGGCAAACAAACACGGTGAGGCTACGCTCACTTCACAGTATTAAACTAAGACGGATTACATCCTTATATAGGAAAAGACTCTCTCGAGTCGGCTACATGCAAACCAAAAGACAACTAGACAACTGACTCTTAACTAAGCACTGACTCTTCTAACTGGCGCTTACAACCCGCGCTTATTACTGGTGCTAACAACTA
>SNQJ01S0016369.1:177819-189396 GCA_010110895.2 Picea sitchensis | reverse complement strand
TTAGACACAAACAGCCTAAGATCACGTGAGTCAAAATTTGGGGGTTCATCAATATCATCACTAGCAATAAATAATCTGTGATCTTGATTTGAAGATTTTTCTGCATAATGACCTGAATGTGTTCTAGGTTTATTCCTAGCCTCGTCATTTTTCTTCTTATGATAGTCTTTAACCATATGATCAGGTCGACCAAAATAAAAACAACTCTTTGACTCATTCCTATCAGATTGCATACCTTGATTTGGAGATTGTTTTCTCTGCGATGAACTGCCTCTCTGCCATGAACCGCCTCTTTGCCATGAAATGCCTCCTCTGCCTCTTACTCCTGATCTCCCTCTCGCAGATCTATTATTTGACCACAGTGCCAAATCTTTACTCGAAGGCTTCAAATTCCCACGCCTCTCTTCCTCTTGCAGCAAAATACCTGTCAGTTCTTCAAACGTGGGAGGTTTCTCCCTTGCTGCAAGACCTGTTATGAACATGTGATAGTCTTCTAGCATCCCATTTAAGGTAATAGTCACTAGATCAGTATTGGAAACAGTTTCGCCTACATTTACTAGCTTGTCTTTCACCTCTTTAATGCGACCCAAAAATGAACTAACAGATTCATTTCCATCCATCTTAATGCCCAGCAATTTAGTTTTCAAGAACAAAATGCGATTTGTGTTGCTAGTTTCATACAATGCTTTAAGAGCTATCCATGTTGCAGCAGAAGTGGTAGCGTCTCTAATATGTGGAATTATGCTATCTTTAACGGACATGCACAACAATACCTTTGCCTTTTTTTCGCGCTTCTCCCAGTCTTGGATCTGTGCTGCTTCGCACCTCCTACCACTGCTGTCGCACCTCCTGCTATTGTCGCACCTCCTGCTGCTGTCACACCTCCTGCTGCTGTCGCACCTGCAGCCGTAACATGTTTCAGTTCGGTTCCATTCGCAATGTTCCAGACACCATAGCCCTCCATGAGCGTCTGCATCTTGAATTTCCAGTTAATGAAGTTTGAGCCATCTAACTTGTTGGCTTTGTTGAGGTAGGTCTCTGCTAGCGGATTCGTCATCGCTGCAATTTAGTCTCTGCAAGAAAATCACCAAGGATATGCAACGTTTTGTCTCTCTACCTTCGGATACCACCGATCCGACTCAATCTATCTCTGTTCTCAGCTTATATCATGCATGCATGCAACTTAATATCCAAAAATCTCCACTTTTTAAAAACTTATAACTCCCTCCTTAAAAAAACTTTAATAAACTTCAATCCTTTAATAATCCACTTTAATAAAACTTCACCTCACAATACACATGCATGTACTCACTTTAATAATAATAAAAAAAATGAATAATCTTTATAACTTCACTTTAAAAAAATTATCCACTTTTTCAAACTCCATGTTTTCAACATATATCCACTTAAAAACAAAAACTCACGCATGCACACTCCACTAAAATTAATCCACCAAACATGCATGCATTAAACATTCAAACTCCACTAAAGTAATCCACCAAAGCAAACACTCACGGATTTACCAAAGCAAACGCTCAAACTCAAGCAAATTCACGCATGCAAACTCTACGCTCACGCTTCAAACTCCACGAACTACCTCCATGCTCTTCAAAAAACTCTTACGCTCTTCCACTTCCAGTGCATGAAAACTTTATGCAGAATTAAACTCACACTTCAAACTAAAACTCACGTTGACTGTGAACTGTTCTGAGTTCTCGCACCTCACCTGTACTCCACCTGCGGGAATTGTGAAGAACGTTTTCACCTTCCGAGTGGTCAGACTGCGGGAATGCCCAAAGATTTCCCCACTGTAATGCTAGCTTGGCCTGCGGGAATTTTTTCGTCCTTGTATGCGCGTAAGGATGAGTAGTATTCCCCCGCACCCTACGAGAGGAGGGACCTGCGAACTTCAAGGATTTTCGCACCTTCTCCTCGTGGCTCTGATACCAAGATAAAATATACGAGGCAAACAAACACGGTGAGGCTACGCTCACTTCACAGTATTAAACGAAGACGGATTACATCCTTATATAGGAAAAGACTCTCCCGAGTCGGCTACATGCAAACCAAAAGACAACTAGACAACTGACTCTTAACTAAGCACTGACTCTTCTAACTGGCGCTTACAACCCGCACTTATTACTGGTGCTAACAACTAGCTAACATCTCCATTATTTCCAAGTCACCTGGCGTAGAGGCTATCCCAATATCTCTTCAATAATTTGAAGAAGTCGATGTCTACCTACGTGCAATCTGTTCACTGGAGTATTTTGGAGTAGAGGAGAATCCGCTACTGAATGTGCCCAAGAACATGAGGGAACTTCCTAAGTCGTTGCCTATCAACTTGTTGATTGTTGACTAGTGCGACCAGTGAAAGACCACATCTACCCGGAGGAATCACGATCTGTCATTTTTCGTGCCACCACTTGTGAAAAATCCCACAGATGTGTATTAAACTATTGTTGGTGAATGAAATTAAGACATGGGATAAGGAATTTCCTGAATGAAATCGAGACCTAGCGTAACGAATTCATTAGTGTCAATCCAGCTATGATGGAGGACTTCGTGAGTTGGTACCCTCTGAAGGGTAGAAAGGCACCACTGGTCTTCTCTTCACTTCTTTCCATGTAGAGTATGGGATATTCATGTGTCGCTTCTCTACAACTAGGTAGACATAACACCCAACAACATGATTTAGAAAGAGCATGAACATGAACATGCACAATATTACAAGGAGAAGAAACTTCAACCTTCATTTTTTTTGAGTGCCTGTGTTGTTTGAAGAGGTATGCCCAGATCATTGCATTAGAGAGGTCGCGCCCCCCAATATCCTCTGACGTTGTTAACCGGCCCTCTAGAAGGAAACACTCAAAAGATTGCTATGTGTTTGGAGGTGCGGGACGTGTAGATTGTTTGGGTTATACAGACTGTGGAAATGTTTGTTGTAGTGGGAGTTCTGTTGTGTTAGCTCCCAAGATCACAAAATAAATAAGTGTGATTGTTGCTGTGTGGAGTAGAGTTGAGGTTCATCAATATCCTGCACATTGAAGAGTTGTGATATGATTAGTGAGATCACTATCTGCTTGAGGTGTCGTTGTGTGCTTAAGCTGACAATTGGAGACAACCCGTATGAAATCATTTTGCAACAAAATCGTTGCATTGATGCTACTGAGATCCAATATGCATCTACTACGTGAATTCAGTCACCTGTGAGCATGATGTACCTAACAACCATGTTTGTGAAGATGTAATGGGTTAGCAAAGGAAAATTAAACAACTCCGGAGAGAGATGAAACACATGAGGAGAAAGAATCAGTAGGACGAATAATTATATTTTGCAGATAAGTCGGATGTGCTTTCAGTTAAAGAATTCATGCTTGAGGATCAAAATGTAGAAGTGGACTAGATAAATGAAGAACATGAAGAAATCAGTGAAATATTGTCTGCCATCCTTCTCAGGTAAAAATTTTAAGCTTTGGGCATTTAAAATGGAAGGATTACTTGGTTGAGTAGATTTATGGCAATTTGTTCAAGATGGTTTGGTCAAGTCCCATGATAAGAGAAAATATAAAATAACCTTATATATTATCAGTTCAACAAAGAATACAAGTATTTTGTCTCCTATTTTATGAATTTGGTCATATAGACAATTCAAAAATGTTATGGGATATTCTAGAAATGAAGTATAGTGGAAAGAGTGTGTCTTCTTATGAGGAAACCTCAAAAGTTGATGATGTTGAATCCCACTCTGCTCAATCACATGTGGATAATGGTGATTGTAATGAAGAAACTGTGATTGAGACAATACATGATGAAAGAACATGTTTTTTGATGAAGAAAATGGTTTAGAAGAAGAGTGGCTACAGATTATGAAAGAGAAAAGTATTATTGATGATTTGTTGAATGGAAAGGAAACCCTACTTGGGACAATAATCCAAGTGGAAGTTAAACAAGAAGATCAAACAATATTTATTGCTAAATAATATGATGAAGAAGAAGGCCTCACTGAGGAGGCTAAATATGT
Source organism: Picea sitchensis (assembly GCA_010110895.2). NCBI lineage: Eukaryota > Viridiplantae > Streptophyta > Pinopsida > Pinales > Pinaceae > Picea > Picea sitchensis. The sequence continues at coordinate 185,372 of SNQJ01S0016369.1, read as the reverse complement.
ATATGAAGAACATGAATTCATGCACTTAGCCAAATTGGTAAATAATGTTGATGAAAAATTAAAATTTATTTAGAAGTCATGTTGTGATGAATGCACACAAACAATATTTTATGATGCAAAGATTAAATTCATTAAAAATGGCTAAATAAACCATATTACGATGAATAATTCATGGTCATTGAAGAAGAAGAAGACTGCATTACATATACAAAAGTTGAGTCAATTTATGATGAAAACACAATGGATATTGGAGAAGAAGATTATGAAATTGAAGAAATTTTTATGAAATGGAGCCTTGAAGAAATCATGTTCTATTATGAACTTATGTTGCGGCAAATTGATGATCAAAAGATCAATGGTGAAGAGAAGACTAATGAGAATGGTATGTGGCAACAGTTCACATACAAACAATTTTTCAAAGAAAAAGTTGAAGAGGACAAGAATGGACAATATGAAATAATTTACATATTGATGACAAACACCAATAAGAAGATTAATAATAAGAAGCTGAAACATGGAATTTTCAGCAATAGAGGAAGGCTTAAATTGAAAATGCATAGAGGTTTCATAATCTGGAAAAGGAGGAAGAAAAAAAGTCACTCATACAAGGAGTTGAAACAAACTTTAAGGTTATGTTTGAATTGTCCTTTGTAATGTTTGTAAGCCTAGCTCAGACTAAGACCTAAATGCATGTTATGTATTGACATTGTATTAAATTCATTTCTCCATTAAAGGGGGGTGTTGGAGAATAATGAAAAAATTCCATAGTTAGAAAATTGTTAGAACATATTTCTATTGTACGTTAGTTTAGTGTTTGAGTGGTTTTTCGATCCACAAATTCAAGAGGTTGTTAGAGGCTCTCATACACTATATATATGTAATCATTGTCCAGCTTAAGGAATAGAGAGTGTGTGAGTGTAGCCTCATTTGTGTGACCCAATGTGGCCTCACTGTTATTGTGTGTGATTGATCTCAGTTTTAATTTGTTAATTCACACACAACTGATTCCTAAATTGAAGTGTGTTACATTTATTAACTGGAGCATTATTATCCAACACCCCCTCTTAATGCAACAATACACAAGTTGAATGATAGAAAAACATAATTTGAATTCTTCATCATTTTACTTCTTCATCATTTTGAAATATTGCAGGTATCGAACTCCATCAAGCCATCTTGTAACCCTCCTAAAGGTGTAGCTCATGAGTTGAATTCCCCAGTTCCCGATTCCACCTCCCATAACTTTCATATGATAGATCTCTTGAATTAAATTACTAAACTATAATCCACATGTATGCCTCATAACCACTTTATGGGACCCCAATCCACATGAACCTCTTTAAAATCCTAATGAAGAAAATTTTCCAAGATCCAAGTTGAGCAGAAGGTGAACTTGATTAGCCCTCTAAAGATGCACCTATAATTTTTTAGATTAGTCATCATTTACTTTAAAAACCAAAAATAATACTAATATATTTAAAATAATTAACAAAATCCCTTCTCTTAAAACTTAATATAACTACTTTTTTCTGTATTTAAAATAAAATTTCATCCCAAAAAACATAATCGAGGCCTCCATGCCCATGGGTTGCACCTTTCCCTCTAACCAAAAGAGTGAGTCCATGTCACCAGATCTGGGAATCTTGATGACTTTCTCAATACTCTCTGTGAGGACGATTCTCATACAAGTAATGCAAGGCATCCAAGGCAATGTGATGGGAACATATTGTGGAAGATGAGAAAAGGTCATTTCTCTTCAATGCACGAAGCATCTATTGGAATAATGCTTACAATAGATTGGTTTGGATTTGGTTTGAATCTGTTGAAGATTTGTAAGAGGTTGTCGAGAGATTCTCTCAACAACTATATCTATGTTTGGAGATAGTTGAATCTGATTCCAACTATATATATAACTGTAATATTGTGTGTGATATTAATGTAATAGAAATATTATTTGTGTGTATAATCATGTGATATGGTTGTTCTCTCAAATTTTAAGATGGTATCAGAGAAAGGACAACCTTGACTCTCACGAGAGGGGATGGAATATGAAATAGATTGGGAGACGATTCGCTTTACATAAGTAGCGTAGTTCTTTGTTGAATTTCTTAATTTGTTGTGTAAACCGTTGTGGACATATCTGTGTGATTCGTCTGTCTGTGCATCCAGATAAGGAGTCGTAACTGCAAATACCAAAGGAAAAATGTTGTTGCCAACATACTGTTTGGTATTGCTGCTAGAACCACTACAGGAAGCCACTGGTTGTGATTTTCATCATCCGCTTGCAGGCCTCATTCACCAAAGAAGGGAACAAGGTTTCTGTAGCAGCGACTAGAGCGAATGACAGATCCAAATCTTGGCAGTCTTAAAAGGAGTTTGGTCTTTATAATTTTCTTCTAATATATTGATTAAAGATGGAATAATTTGTTTGATGCTAACAAAAAGGTTTGCTACGTGGAGTTATTTGTTGCATGGATTTTTTTAAGTAGAAGATAATATTTTGAATTAGTGTTAATATATATTAACATTATTTTGAGTGTAAAATTTTATATGAAGGAGAACCAATCAATGTACAGAGTAACATGATTTAAATCAGTGGTTCTCAACATTCTTCGGTGCCAAGGGAACACATCACAGATTTGAGTATGTCTACAAGTCTATTAAATGTTGAAAGGTCTTGTTGTACTTGGGTGCTCCAAGATAGTCAATTATGGGTTATCATTGTGTTTGTGAGTGTGTGTTAAAAGGTCAATTGTATGATTGACTACTGAAAATGTCCAGTAATCAGATCATTGTCCTATATAAATATTGGAATTTTCTCTTTGGGGGAACTCAACAGATGGTAGTGTATCCATAGGATAATTCAGTATCGAGATTGTCCTTGGGGAAGTGAAGAAGCGTGAATTCTACAAATTTGTCAATGACGGTCAAAAGCGGTGTTATCTTAAATGAGTTGAAAGGGAAGCTCGAAGTTGTGGGTAAAAAGAGGACAATGAAAGAAAATGATTAATATTGTAATTTATTATTGAGTATTGTAGTTTTTTTGTAATGTAAGCATTATGGGAGGGTGTTGGAATAATTCTTACAATAAATTGGTTTGGATTTGGTTTGAATCTATTGAAGATTTGTAGGAGGTTGTTTAGAGATTCTCTCAACAACTATCTCTATGATGTGTAATATTAACGTAATAGAAATATTTTTTCTGTATATAATCATGTGATATGGTTGTTCTCTCAAATTTTAAAAGCATATCCTTCGACACTTTCTCCCTTAATGTTTACAAATATGCAAATCTTTCATAATACAATTAACAATTTTTCACATGTCCTCTATCTACTTCTGCAACCTAAGAAAAAACTCTTCCATATTTCATGTATGGAACTGTGATGCTCCACAAATCAGATCAATGTTAGAGATGAGTGGATTACTCCTTCGATGATTCTATTTTGTGCAGCACATTGATACTAGTAAGATGTTTACATACAACTCCAGTGACAACATAGATATAAACACACCGAAACCTATTTACTCTCACACATCACTAACCTAATTCCACTCCTATCCTACGGAGTACTACATCTCACAAGTTCTCATTTTCATGGGATCTCCCACTAGGGAGAGAAGCCCAATTTTTCTCTAATATCATGTCAAATAAAAAATCATGTAGTAATACAAGAAGGGAGATATACAAACAAATTACTTAAGTATTCTTTATTTAGTGATCATTTATTTATAAAATACACAATTGTAGGGAGAGAAGCCCAATTTTTCTCTAATATCATGTCAAATAAAAAATATGTAGTAATACAAGAAGGGAGATATACAAACAAATTACTTTTCTTTATTTAGTGATCATCTATTTATAAAATACACAATTGTAGAGTTTTAATACAATACTTCAATCTTTTACACTAACAAACTTTCCTAATTTTAACTCATTAAAATACAACTAATAACATATCTGTCCTCTCTCAACAGTTGATATGTCCACATACACAACTAATTTCTAAATCACAGTCTGTTACATTTATTAACTAAAGCATTATTCTCCAACGTACCATTTTGAACGTTGACCCCAGGAAGACAGAGTTAGTGAATGATGTGACTGAGATTGATACAAGCGCTCCAGAATGTCAAAATGAGAGGCACACAATATAGCTTTGAAGTGATTCATGCCGCTCTCTCTAGAGAGATTTTATTGATAATAATCAGTGCTATATATGGTTTTGATTTCTCCATAAGCGTCCCTAGTGATAATCAAATCAACAACCTCGAACGTATTTCTATCTACAAGTTATCACTGCAGAGTGAGTACCTCCTTCAATACTTGCAACCATATTTGTAATCAAATCAACCTCGAACGTATTTCTATCTACAAGTTGTCACTGTGTAATCAAATCAACCTCGAACGTATTTCTATCTACAAGTTGTCACTGCAGAGTGAGTACCTCCTTCAATACTTGCAACCATATTTGTAGATGAAGAAAAACCAAGCGGAGAGAGTCTACAGGAAATAAAACCTTATGTGAATGTCTAGTTTTATTAATATATGGTATCTTCTTGCAGTTATATGGATACTTATGAAGAAATGGCAATGGTGTGTTTTTATGAACATGGTTTTCCAAGTAGGCAACCCTGATGCTAGAGATCTTAATAAAATTATTTAATGCAATCATAAAATGGCTTAAGTGTTTTCATGATTTTCAGTGACATCCCTAGTATTAAGTGAATGGAATGACTCTTGTTTTAGAATGGGTTTGTGTGTTGGTATCATGAAATTTCCTCTTTGAAAATATACAGTGTGACATGTACTTTGTAAACCATATTTTTGTTTTTTTATTATAAAGCTTTGATGTTTGATGTTGGACATGTTTCATATAAATAAAATATTAAAAATAATATAAATATACATTCAAAACAAACTTTGTTTCACTTTTATTTTATTTTATTATTGCCCCAAGGGCGAGGGATTATAAGTAATTGGTTTTTCATGGTTTTTCAACATTCTATTAGTACAACACGCAAACCAAGTAGTTTAACCAAAGTTTTAAACTTTTCATAATATTTTTCAACTCTCATTTAAGTTTTGTCGAAAGTTCAAAGTTTTAAGTTTGAGGTCTTATTTGGCCTAAATTGAGGTAATTGGCTTCAAACGACTTCAAAACTTACGTAATTGGCTTCAAACCACTTCAAAACTTAAGAAGTAAGAGGCTTAAATTTTAGTGAATAAGATATGGTGGAAGCAAAGTGAATTAATGCTAAGTTTCAACTTAGTATTAATTTTAAACATTAAATGCCTAAATTAAATACTTAAATGTTTAATTTAGAAAGTAAGAGGGTTAAATCTTAGTGAATAAGATACGGTGGAAGAAAAATAAATTAATGCTAAGTTTCAACTTAACATTAATTCTAAACATTAAATACTTAAATGTTTAATTTTTGGATATGCATATAATCATAGTCTCTGAGTGGGCTTTGCTGTCTGAGTTTGACCACTGCCAACCACTTGCCACTGAGGTGCCAAATGCCAACCACTTGAGAGTTTCCCTCCACTTGCCAACTTCCCTCCACTCTATAAGACCTGCTCACTACAATATGTAACAATATGTGCAGACCTGTCTTCTACCTGAAAAACTGCAAACTACTGCAAACAATATGTCCTACAAACACTATGCTCAGATTCATATTCTAGTCGATGGAATGACTATAACCAAGAAGATATCAAAAGATACAGGTTAGATGGAATGACTCTAACCAAGAAGATTCCAAAAGCTAAACCAAGAAAATGCCAAAAGCTAAAGGTTGGACGCGTCTTCTCACATCAAAAGCTAAAGGTTGGATGGAATGACTGTAACCAAGAAGATTCCAAAAGCTAAACCAAGAAAATGCCCAAAGCTAAAGGTTGGACGTGTCTTCTCACATCGTTTCATTCCCATACCCGAAGAAAGAATGGGGGCCCTAAGAAATTTGCTAAACTTTGCTTCAAGAAAGAATGGGGGCCTTAAGAAATTTGCTAAACTTCGCTTCAAACACATGATCAGCCATCAAGATATGTAATCAAACTGTACCAGCTATAAGGTATATAAAAAGAGAGAGAGAGATTTATTTTTTCATGTGTGTAATTTACACCGTACTTACCTCATTTTTTGCTTCTTCCCTTCTTGCAGGCAGAAGGTATCAAATGGCCAAATCTACCTGAGGGAGCTGGAGATAGTTCATCAACATCCACATAAAAGAGAGTCCTTTTAGTAGGGTGGGAATTCTTACGTTCCATTTGTTACAGAGAGGCTGGTCTTCTTAAGCACCGAATCAATTGCATGTGAGCAACGTTTGCCATTCAACGTGAGAAAATTGATGTTGTGTACTTGTTCTACTTTTGGCCGCCATGACTAGGGTGTTGGAAACGGTGACAACAATTCATCCATGAATAGGATTTCAGATCCTATAAACCGAGGTTGGTTGTAACCAATGCGACCAAGTTAGAATATGGACGAGATTACATTTAATAATCAGTTTCTAATGTACATTGCTATAAATTTGATGTATGCCCATAGAGGTTGGTGTGTCAGAAAGGAGTGAGACCCTACTATAATCTCTATTAGCTGAATAATAAGACAACCGATACCTATGTTTGGTGGACGTAGCCCAACGTTTGGGTGAACCACATAAATTGTTGTGTTCCTTGTCTGCATTTGTATTGATTGTCTTATGCTAATTTGTGTTTCCGCATTTTCAAACTACAACAAGTGGTATCAGAGTTGAGGAGGGAACAGACTGGAAAAAGATGCTCACTGGAAGAGGCCACGTTGAAATCCCTGTGTTGAAGGGTTCGACTCTTGGCTACCATTGCAAAGGGAGCGCCGACGCTGGACAACAGGTCTAGGGGCACGCTGTGTTAAAAAAAATACACTGGATTTTAAAGGAAGCGTCGAGAGGGAGCCAACGCTCACCTTACCGACCAAAGGGAGCGCCAACCTTGTACTGCACTTACACGCTGCTCATTGTTTTGGTTCAGCACACCCCTATATCCTCCAAAGGAGCGCTGACAAAGATTCGTATGAATTTTTTTCAAAAAGTTAAAAGTATACGTTTACATTTTGGAAAGTATTAAATGTTTTATACTTTTACATTTTGGAAAGTATTAAAAAGATTTTATACTTTTACGTTTTGGAATGTATTAAAGGTTTTTATTATATTTGAGAATTAAAATATAATATGTAAAGGTGGAGGATGTTGAAGGGTGGAGGAATAAGGTGGAGTGAGCTTTTTATTAAATTTCTTTTAATAAAAGGTGAATGTATGTAATTTCTTTGAAAATTACACAAGATTATTTCTTCACATATTTATTTTTTAGGGCCTTGGATATTACAAACAATGGTGTTTGTTTCTTTTATGTTTCTTCTAATGAAAAAGATGCAGAGTGCTAAGTTTGAAATTGAAAAGTTTAATGGCAAGAACAATTTCGAGATCTGGAAGGTTAAGATGCACGATCTGCTTGTGCAACAAGGCGTGGTGAAGGCGCTTTTGGGAAAAGCAAAGCAACCCACGTCCAT
>SNQJ01S0016369.1:161034-174148 GCA_010110895.2 Picea sitchensis | reverse complement strand
AGGTGGAGTCTCTCTTGAAAAAGTGCATACAAAAGAGAACTGTGCAGACATGTTCACAAAACCAATACTGTTAGAGAAGCTACAATGGTGCTTGGATTCTCTTGGCTTGCATAAAAGGTGATGAACAGAAGCAGGAGCAAGGTATCAGGTTAATTGTTGTCAAGGTGGAGATTGTTGGAAACAGTGACAACAATTCATCCATGAATAGGATTTCAGATCCTATAAACCGGGGTTGGTTGTAACCAATGCGACCAAGTTAGAATATGGATGAGATTACATTTAATAATCAGTTTCTAATATACATTGCTATAAATTTGATGTATGCCCATAGAGGCTGGTGTGTCAGAAAGGAGTGAGACCCTACTGTAATCTCCATTAGCTGAATAATAAGACAACCGATACCTATGCTTGGTGGACGTAGCCCAACGTTTGGGTGAACCACGTAAATTGCTGTGTTCCTTGTCTGCATTTGTATTGATTGTCTTATGCTAATTTGTGTTTCCGCATTTGCAAACTACAACATAGGGAACTTGTGCCACTCTCGTGAATATAGATGGTGTGATTATATTGGCTATCACATTTAAAATACATATATCTGTTATCACACGTTTTTTACAGCGTAGACATGTTTAGCAATGCCTTTCTAGATGAGACAAAATTTTGGTGGACCTGGTAATGCTATTCGACCGCAACACTATATATATGACTACCAACTAGCACAGCCACTTAAGTTGTGGCTGATGAGTTGCTTCATATTTAAGAATGATTGAGTAAATGTGAAAAAGTAAACAAGTAAACTTAAGCATTTATAAATGCAAGGAAGTTATCAATATTAAATCTCATTCATTGATTTGAGAGGATCAATGAGAATATGTTAACATCTTCAATTGTTAGTTATCAGATTAGAATTTTAGATTAAAAGGTGATTAATTGTACCCATCTCCAATAAGTATACAATTTTTTACTTAATTAATATATATATATATATATATATATAGTGATAGTGAATCCCTTTCCTTTGAAAACCTGTAAAATGCACAAAAGACTTATTTCATATTAATAGAAACCGAGCCCGTAACAAAAAGGTACTTAGGAAAATATATTAGGGATTTCAAAAGTCTACGTGCGTCGGCCAAAACAGTCCTATCCATTAAAAAATGCTCTGAAAACCTGTAAAATGCACAACAGACATATCTCATGTTAATAGAAATTAAGTATGTAACAGAAACTGAGTTTATTTTTAAACACACGGTGTTAGTGAGCGCACAACACTGGAATGGAGAATGGAGATTTGATTACCTATTACCAGTCGAAGGCTACTATGCTGCGTTTATTGCTTTTGCCACTGCAATTATATTTCCATTTCGATTTCTTCCTGGAAGATCTGCAGGATCATTCACTTGATATTCACTATTCACTCGTATGGGTTAATGGGTTCATGATCCAGAGCATATGGTTATAGAGCTGGAAAAGGAAATGTATTTATTCTGAAACTGATGCCTTCTCTCTATCACCTGGCTTGGTGTCCTTTGGCTTTGTTCATGCCTTTGGTTCTTTTGGAAACTTTCATTGGACGGAGAAAGGTGCTTTTACAGAGTCGGGGAATTAAAACTTGGAATGAATTTTGATAATGAAAGATTCAAATCCTCTATCCTACATGTTTTTACTTTCAACTCGGAAATAAACATGGTTTTACTTTCAACTCGGAAAATAAACATGGAAGTGTTGCTCTGGAGATAGTCATACGTCTGAAGGAAAACAAAAAAAAATGGTAGTTTTCTGTGTGAGATAAGGCACACATAGCTAAGATCCTATATATTTATGGAAGATTGCTTTTGAAATACAAGGGAGATTTGAATCTCTGGTTTCAGTATGTCGAGTATTGCAGAGAACAAAGATTCAATCAAACATATCACGAAGGAACTCAAAGATTGGGAACGCAGCTTCCACAAAAGTAATGGTCGCCCACCTCGGAAGGAAGATATCAGGGACATGCCATTCAGTGAAATCGGAAAAGGCTTTCCTAGGATAGCATCGGTGTTTGATTACCATCTCATCAAAGGAATTTGGAGGAGTTACATGTGTTGGCACGTCCAAGAGTGTGTGGCAACCCTGGCACATGTTAAGTGACAGATGACAAAAGATAGATGAATGTCCCAACTGACATATGACAAAACAATCTATCAGTCATCATGCACTGTCTCCAAGTATTTAAATACTAAGGAAGGAATCCATAGTTATATAAAATAAAATAAATATAAATCTTGCATTTCAATATTAGACAAGACAATCTACCAGTCATCATGCACGGTCTCCAAGTATTTAAATACTAAGGCAGGAATCCATAGTTATATCAAATAAAATAAATATAATCTTACATTTCAATATTAAATTAGTTATCTCCTGTGAAAGGGGTCGGTTAAATATTTGTCACGCAGTCTAGGGTAACATCTGCCATAAGTTTACATGACTATGTTCTTAGAGAACTTATGCTTTTGATTTTTCATTGGCAGAGTATGGCCCTTCTGCTTGTGCGAGTTTCTAAATCAGGGGTCACTATAACAAAAGGAACTTGGAACGAGATTTGTCTTATCGAAGGAACATAGATGCAAGTGTAATTATTCCATGAGATTTTCCGGCCACTAACCATCTTTTTTCATGCAAATTCCATGGTATCTTATTTCCATCACCTGGTGCAAATTCTTCTTGTACCGATCAAATTTAGAATAATATCTACCACAAACTTTAACGTACGAACCTAATTTTATACAAGTCGAGTGCAAAATCCTGATTCTTCCACGTAGTGCTCAACAGGTCTTCCGTCTAAATATGGCGGTCATGAAGCAACAGGCAATCAAAAGTACTTAATTTAAGGTGGGGATGAGAATGTGGACATTTTGACGTAGAAAATCAATGCGAGAGACAACCCTTTTGTCTCTTCGAATGTCCTGTTTCAAGTGAATGGATGACCAGTGGGTTCTTAAAGCCATTCATTTAGTATCTTCGCCACAATCGAACACTCTAATATGTCGTCTACACTCTATTGTGTATAGAGTTTTAGTTATTATTTATTTATTTATGTTTTAACGGTTTATATGAATGAAAGCATTCTAAATTCCTTTTACGACTATGCTTTGATGACTTAAGCAAATCAAAGAAAATAATATTTCGATTCCAATCTCCTTCTCCACGCCTTCTTACGGCTGAGTAGCGAAAGCCAAGAGTTATGTGTTTGGAGTCACTATTAGGCAGCCGAGCGAAAGCCAAAAGTTATACTATAACTTCATTGAATATCTGTAAGGGTTCATTTAAAGTTACCCTATTCTTGGCCGGAACTTGTTGCTCAGCAACTTTGCTTGTTTATAAATATGCTTGAAACTGAATGTAGCATAATTTAATCAAGTCTAGAAATTTCAATTATTTTCTATTTGTTTACACATATAATCTTATATTAACAAATATACATCCAATGGGTTTAATGGTTAAGAACATGTGTTTACTTTTAAGAGGTCACAGGTTCAGCTACTATCGATTTGTTTATATATAACGCCGAAAGGGAAGCCGTGACTCCAACACAGAGCGCACATAAAACGGTCGTTGCATCAAACGACTTTTCAGATAAAAAAATGAATGATTTCCATCAAAATGAAACTGTGCAGAGTGTTTCTTAATGATATAAAGTTCGCATATATTTTAATCCTCCTTAATCATTTGAACGTGCCAATTATGTCGCATTGATTTTGGAGGACGACTAAGAATATGCCACCATCTTCAATGCTTAGCCATCATATTAGAATTTAAGATTAAAAGATCGTTAATTGTGCCCACTCTCAATAGGTGTACTTTCGACGTAAACATGTTTAATATATTTATGAGATAAATAATAAACAAAATGCTTCATTGTTTAAATTTGTTCCATCTCTTGAGTGCATACATTTTTTATTTTTAAATAATAAATTGATATGCAAAATAAAAATTTCTCACATCTAAGCTATTGTGGGTTTTTATTGGTGCTAATATTAAAAAGAGAGAATTTAAAGATGGTAATTAATTAATTAAAACCATGATAAATTTAATTTTAATAAAGTAGGCTAGTTGCATTTATTTAAAAACTAATGAGTTTTCTTTCACATTTTTATATGTACACTCATATCACTTAAAAAAGTGAAACATATATAGTGGAAGAAACCAAATAGTAATATAACACGTCTAGGTGTTACATAATCTATATTTTCCATACAATGAGTGTCTCACATGTAGGTTGTCTCTTCCACAAGCTTTTCTATTTGCACTCATCTAGAAATAGAAAGAGAGAGAAACATCGGCCGAGAGTAGTCGCACATCCAAATATATTTTCTTAGCTACGAGTAGCCTTTCGAAAGAGAGTCCGAGTTTCAATTTATCCATCACCATATCTCCTAGTTTTAGTCTCATATCCAACTACAATGCTAGAAACAAAAAACAACACTCAAAAAGTTGACTTTATATTTCATATTCTTAAACAATAAATTGGTATGCAAAATATAGATTTTTCACGTCTAAGGTATCAAGTGGTGAGTTTTATTGGTGATAATATAAGAAGAAAGGATTTAAGGATGGTATTTAATTAATTAAAAACATGATAAATCTAAATTTAATGAATACCCTGGTCATATTTATTTAAAAAACAATCTACATAGTTTTTTTTTGACATTTTTACTAGTATATAGCACAAATTTAGATGTACGAAATCATGTTTCACTCATCACATAATCTGTATCTCTCATACAACGAGTGTCTCACATGTATATTGTCTCTTCCACAGTTTGTTTTTTTTATTAATCTAGAAATAAAAACATAGAGAAACACTTGTCCATAATACTCACAGATCTAAATCTATTTTATTAGCTTCCAGTAGTCGTTTGAAAGCCATTTCTAGTTCTAGTTTATCCACCACCATATCACCAAGTCTCAAATCCAACTCCAATGCTAGACATTTACATGGTATCACTATTAACATAAGGGTGAATGAATCCAATGATGGATTTGTTGAGTTGTTATATTCTTTGTAGTCAAAGAACAATCATTCAAATGTTTAGTTGACGTGGATTGACTGGGTGATTAGTTGACCTAAGATTCAAGTCGAGTCGATGGTCAAGTCGAAAGTCGTAGTGATCAACTAGGAAGTTGAAGTTGGAGTGATTGATGGGAAATTGTAAGGCAAGCCTACAAGAGGTTGAATCACAATCGACTAGAGGTCACTAGGAATTCGATTGGTAAACCGACTAGAATTCGAATGTAATAAAATCCAGAGATTCATGGAATTACAACTAATCATTTTTGTGGATTTGTAACCATTTTTGGGCACCATGATTTAGGGTTTTTCATGTTGTAAAGCCTCTAAATAAGAAGTGTTGTAATTGTATTATGTTGATCGATCTTTAGAAGAGGTTGTTGGTCATGTAGATGCAAAACAAATTGGGTGCAGAGTTGTTCTTGTGTAAAGGAAGAGAGTATGATGGAGATTGTGTCTTTTATATAGACCAAAGTTAGTCATGTAACTCTCTATTCAATGAATGAATAATAATAAAAAAGAGTAAGATGGTCAAGGAATATTGGTTTTCCTCATTGGGTTTCTAGGGTAAAACCTTTATGTACTGTGTGTTTGCCATTTATTTCTTGTTTAAATGTGTCTTCTCTTTCCTAGTTGGTTTAATGTGGTTTTTTATTTCCTAACAAGTGGTATCATATCCTATCTGATCCTTTCTGTATAAGTCGTATTAGAGAAAGGTTAAGAAGATCTGGGATTTGAGCTAAATCTAGGTCCAATGAAAGTCGTAAGTCAGTGATATTTAATTTTTTGCTTGAAAGAATGGCAAGTAGTTCAAGGATAGAGAGAAAAAAACTCAACGACCAAAATTTTAAGCTTTGGAAGTTTAAATTGAATATCTCCTTGTAGATCGAGAATAGTGGATAGTTATAAGACTAGGTACCATTCTGATGTGTATGTCGAGGGAAGAATGGGAGAAACTGAAAAGACGGGCAAGGAGTACGATTCAAATTTTTCTTGTAGATGTAGTGTTGTTGAATGTCTTAGTTGAAGACCCAACAAAGAAACTGTGGGAAAAGTTGGGAAGCTTGTACGACTCAAAATGCTTGGTAAATAAGCTATTTCTCATGAGGAAACTATATCTTTTGAGGATGAACGATGGGAGCTATGTAGCAGAGTACCTGATTGCATTTAATAGTGTAAAAAATATTGTTTGTAGATATTAAAATCACTGAGGAGGAGAAATGTATTAACGTGTTATGTTATTTTCTAGACTCTTGGGATAGCTTAGTCATGGCTATAGGAAGTAATTTGACCACATAAATGGCTAAAGACATGGTTTCATTTCTACTATTAGAAGAAATAAGATGAAAGAACATGGAAGGATCGACCAAATATTCCTTGATGGTGAGAGGTAGCACAATCAACAGAGATAAGGGAAAATTCTCTAGTAGAAATTCTAAGTTGAGAAGTACTTCTAACTCCCCAGTTTAGTCGATGAGAAGATGATATAAATGTCGTAAAGCTGAGAACTAAAAAATATATTGGAATATGAAAGTGACTGATATTAATCCATGATTTGACTAGAATTAGTCGACTAAGAGAAAGACTGCTCTAGATAAAGTAGGTGATGTGTATCTTGTGTCAACCAGTATATAATCGGGTCATGATGCTTGGTTAATTGAATTAGGTGCATCCTTTCATCTAACACCTCACAAAGAATTTTTTTGTGAGTATGAGAGATATAAAGGGGGATATTTATTATTGGGGGATGACTCGACAACCAAAATTGTTAGACGAGGAAGAGTCTTACTGATAATTCAATATGGGAGGAGTGGGACCCTTATCGATGTGCTACATATTTTGGGTTTTGAAAGAAATACGATACTTGTCGTCAAAATGAGTGATGAAGGAATTCAAAATTTATTTCATAAAAATATGTGAAAAATGGTCCAGGGAGTGATGGTCTTAATGAAAGGAGATTGGATTGGAACAATATACAAGTTTTTAGGGAATGTTGATTTGATTGGATGCAACAACTGTTTTTTATGAAGTCAACTCAATTTTTACTCAACTCAACTCAACTAGGGTAGATTCAAAACAAACAAACTCAATTAATCTTTGTCAATTCAACTGAACCATGCTATGGAACCAGAGAATGGGACACATTAGCGGAAAAAGACTTCAAGCTATGCAAAACAAAGGTATGGTTGAAGGTTTTTCTAATTATAATTTGGAAGTTGAGTTTTGTGAACATTGCATATATGGAAAAAAAATCAGGTTAGATTACCATCTAGAGCTACAAGGGAAAATGAGATTCTAGAACTGATAAATAATGACGTGTTTGGTCCTACATCCATCCCCTCACTTGGTAGATCCCTATACTATGATTCCTTCATAGACGTTTTTTCTAGATTTTCTTAGGAAGAAATCATAGGTTTTAAATAAATTCAAAGAGTTTAAATCTCTTGTGAAAAACCAAACAAATAAGAAGATCAAGGTGTTGAGAAATGACAATGGAGGTGAATTCTGTGGAAGGGATTTTGAGTTTTTCTGCAAGTAGTGTGACATAACATGAAAAAATACCACAACATATACCCCACAACAAAATGGAGTTGCTAAAATAATGAACAAGACATTGATGGATAATGCAAGGAGCATGCTTAGTGTTGTTGGGCTTGCACAATAATTCTGGGTAGAGGTTGTCGACACTCAAAAATATTTGGTAAATAAGTCTCCTTCATCAACACTAGTCAACATGAGTCCACATGAGGTATTTTTTGGTAAGACTCCTTCACTTTCACATATCAATGTATTTGGTGTGATGTATTTGTGCATCTTCCCAAGGAAAAGAGGAACAAGTTGGATAATAAGGTAGTCAAGTGTACTTTCATCGGATATAAGGATGGAGTAAAAGGATATGTGGTATTTAGGGAAGTTGAAGGAAATTACAAATATGAAGGATTTGAAATGGAGAAAGAACCAGATAAGTTGGTTTTTTAGCTGAGGAATGATGAACATGATCTAGATGAGTTGAATGAATTAGATAAACAGGTGGAACAATCGACTCCACTTATAAGTAGGTCTAAATGAGTAAGAAAACAAGATGAAATGTATAGCCTATCTAACATTCGTTCTTCATTTATATTTTCTACCATTGGTGAGGAGCCTAAGTCACTGAAGAAGGCATTCAACTCGATAGAGGGTAAAATATGTAAGGAATCCATGGTCGAAGAAATGTAATCCTTGAACAAGAATGAGACATGGGATTCATTTGAGATAACTAATGGTAGGACAATTGTCTGTAGGAAGTGGGTGTTCAAGAAAAAGTTTAACGCAGTAGTTCATGTCGAGAAATTCAAAGATTAACTTGTAGTAGAAGGATATTCCCATGTCAAAGTAGTCGAATTCAGTGAGATTGTTTCCCCTATTGTAAAATTAAATTTCATTAGAGTACTAATGTCTTTAGCTGCAACATTTGATGTTCATATAGAGAAAATAGATGTGGAGAAAATGTTCCTATATAGGGACCTGGAAGAAGAAATCTACATGAAATATCCTAAAGGATTTGCAATAAAGGGAAGAAAATATCTAGTGTGCAAATTGAAAAGATCCCTTTATGGTATAAAACAATTTCTAAGGATGTGGTGCGAAAATCTCGACACGTACATCCTTAGTTTGGGATTTGTGAGAAGTAAGGCCGATAACTGTGTATATCCCAAGGAAGAACGTGGGTGTTTCATATATGTAGAATTGTATGTCAACAACATGTTGCTAGTTAGAAACAACATAGACACAATAAAGGATGTGAAGAAGCAATTGTCCTCAAAGTTCGACATGAAGGATGTTGGTGCAGTGAAATTCATTCTAGGACTGGAGATCAATAGAGATAGGGAATCTAGGAAGCTTTGGATGAATCAGATAAAGTATATTGAAACAATCATGAAACATTTCAACATGTAGGATTGCAAACCAGTTAAGGTACCAATTCTTATGGGAGAAAGACTAACTATTGAATAGTGTCGAAATACACATGAAATAGAGGGCATGGAACATGTTCCCTATGTAAGTGTTGTTGGTAGTATGATATATGCAATGGTCTACACTCAACCAAACATTTCTCATGCAGTGGAAGTATTGAGCATATACATGTTGACACCTAGGAAAGAGCACAAGACTGCTCTCAAGATATTTTTTAGGTATTTGTGTAGCACAAAACATTATGCTATATGATACAAAGGTAAACTTGAAGTTCAAAGGGAATTAAATGTACATGGATTTGTCAACATCAACTAGGATAGAGACTTGGATCGACGAAGGTTGAATAGTGGATATGTGTTTAATATGTTTAGTGGAGCAATCAGTTAGATGAGAAAGCGACGAGATATCATATCCTTGTTGACAACACAATATGAATACATGGAAACCAATCACACAAACAAAAAATATAGTTGCATCGGCTATGTTAATGTAATTATTTTGAGTAGAGAGATATGAAGATAAATTGTGACAGTCAAAAAACAATATTCCTAGAAAATAATCTATCTTACCATTGAAGGATGAATCATATTGATGTACAATGCCATTTCATGAGAGACATGGTGGAAAAAAGAAAGGTGCTTCTAGAAAAATTAGACACTTTGGAAACATAACAGACTATTTGACCAAGTCCGTGAGTGTTGTGAAGTTCTATTGGCATAGAGAGGAAATGTAAATTGCTTCCATGGGTATGTGAACGAAATTTTAGGTTCTTCTGTATTAGAAAATAATACAACAAGTGGGAGAATTATGGGTTGTTATATTCTTTAGAGTGAAATAACAATCATCTCACTGTTTCATTGAGGTGGATTGTCTGGGTGATAAGTGAACTGGAGATTCAATTAAATTCAATGGTCAAGTCAAAGGACAAAGTGATCAACCAAAAATTCAAATTCAAAGTGATCGACAAGAAGTCGAAAGTTCACCCGATAGGAGGACAAGTGGATACTGAATGAAAAATGACTGGAGATTAACAGGGAACTCAACTAGTAGATCAATTGGAAGTCAGCTGTAACAAAATACTAATATTCACTGGATTGAAACCAATAATTTGCATAAATATGTAACCATTTTTGGGAACCATGATTTATGGTTTTTCATGCAATAAATCCTATAAATAAGGTCTTTTTTCATTTTTTTATGTTGATTAATATTTAGACTAGGTTATTGGTCATGTGGATGTAAAATTAATTGGCTGCATGGTTTTTCTTGTGTAAAGAAAGCGATTATGATATTGATTGTGTCTTAGTTGTATACCAAGGTTATTCATGTAACACATTATTCAATCAATGAATAAGAAAACAAGAGAGCAACATTCTCAAGGAATGTTGGGTTTCTAGGGTAAAATATCTCTATACTCTCTGTTTGTCATTTATTTCTTATGTCTTGTATTTCTTAGTTGGTTTAGCGTGGGTGTTTTTTTCCTAAAATTATTGAGATAAGGAATGTACAGATACAAAGGTGGAGGCACCACACACAACATCCACAATGAAGGTGATAGTTTAAGATCGAGATCGAGCAACAAGGTCAGTTGTTTACCTTGAAACACCATCAACATAGGCATTATGGGTAGATCCAATAGCTATGGGAAAGGATTTAGTATATGTGATTGCTTAATTTGAACTAATATCTTCGAAAGCATCACTATATGCAGATCTAGTAGTATACCTAGGTCAGAAGTGAGATGTCGAACTCGTAAAGGGAGAGTCATTCCTAGTAAGAGGAAAGTCATTTCTGACATACTGAAAGACATGTGCAACCAACATCACTCCATGAAAAGATCTGCGTTCAACATGATACAAAAAAAGAAAGTGTTGGTGGTGGTAATGGATCACTAATAGGTAGGGATTCTATTGATGGTTGAATACATCTCAAAACTAATTGTTTTCCTTATGCCTATTGTTTTTTTTAATTTTATTATTTTTCTAAGTTCCAAAGGTCCCAAATCTATGCCATATATTTTGTCTAGGCTGACTCGAGTGGAAATTTAAATGTGATAGACATGTGAACTAGTTTTAAAAAATTCCTTGACCAAAAGGATGCATAGTTATCTAGAGCACGAAAGAGATAGTTTGTTTGAAAGTACACCATTATCTTAAAGAATTCGATTACAAGACATGGAGGTTGATAAACAAATTAATGATATAGTCATTCCTACAAGGAAACCATGATCATTAGGAATTCATAATGAGAGGAATGATTGGCCATGTTTTAGGGATCAATTACGACTACCTATAGGATATAGGATGAGACAAACATGGACATTCTGAAAAAAAAAAACAAAGACATGAGTTTTAGGTGTTCAAGATATTTTTTCATTTGAAATATTCTAAAGGTAGCCAACTTGCTAATGATATCTAAGTTTAGTATTGAAGCTTAAATCTCACTGCATACATCGCTAGGGGATTTAGCTGAGAGATCGGTGGTTTATTCGATAGGGAGTTGAGAAGCCTTTTTACATAAGGGGTATTCTTTCATAACCAAGTGTTTGTCCCACTTACATATCTTAAACAACCAACAATGGTGATATGAACATGGTTTTTGGTCTTTCAAGTGATCATAGAGCTCCATCACCTGCAAAGATCACTAGAGAGAGCCAACAACCAAGATTTAAGGTAATTCAAAGCTTTGCATTAGGCTTAGTTTTTCTATTCTAGCTATATATGTGAGTGGGTTATGTGTCATATAAAGTTTGAAATTCATAAATAGATCAAGTGAGGTATTGTATATTGTGTAATGTCTAGACCATTAGATTTACCAAACTATTATCTAGACCATATAGAGTTCAATCTTTGGAAGGTATACATTGTATTGAATCATGGTTTTTAGGATGAACTAATGTATGGAATTTAATGTATGAAAAATTGCAGGAAAATGGCATAGATAAAGGGCCTAACCTTCGTGGAATCCCACCTTGAAACCTCTCATTGCAGAGAATATGACTTGCATATCCCATTGCAGAGAACACGAGCTTCATATATGTTACATATTGCAGGTGGAAGGCTGGCACATATTGTTTGTAGGTGGAAGATATGCTAATATAATAGACAACTAAAGGTTGTGAATGAGCATAGGACCAATGTTCAAAGGTAATAAATCATGAGGAAGAAGATAAGTAGGGAGGTTAATTAACCGTAATGAAGAGGAGAAGTGGGGAGGGTAATCAAGTATGAGGAATAAGAGAAAAGGGGACAAAACAACATCCATACAAAATATGCTTACAGTTCTTTCCAATGACATATAATAAGTGACCAAGTGGTAGTGGAGGGTCATTGGAAGCTCACTAGAGACACCAAATCCACCACCTATCATTAAAATGGGTTATGAACTATGGATTATGCATCTGAAAAGATTAAGAATTAAACATTTGGAATTAATGCTAACTTGAAACTTAACATTAATTCACATTGCTTCCTACATATCCCGTTTACTAAGTTTCAACCCTCTCATTTCCTAAGTTTAAATTTTCTTAGCTTGATATGAGACCAAAAAAGTGGGGAAGCAGAGTGAAGAAAGTCCCTACTAACTGTGAAGAGGAGGTGGAGGTCGAGTACAACTGACTAGTTTCAATAACCTACTTGTGCAACACATACACGCACAACATGGATAGAGTAGGAAAAGAAAGAATAGGAAAGTAGATAATTTGATTTAAATACAAATTTTGTGGAGACGAGAACAAAGTAATTATTGACCACGAATTGACTTGCTGGAACATAGTTTTTATGAACAAGGATTTCCAGGTAGGAAATACTCAGCCTAAGCTATTAATAATTTCAATTATGAAATGGTGTAAGAGTTTTCATGGTTTGTAGTGACATCCCTAGTAGTATTGCATGAATGACTCATGATTTAGTATTAGTTTCATGAAAATTTCTTGTTTGAAGTTGTACAATAGACTACAACTTTGTTTTATTTGTAAGTATGGTTGGATCTAAAGGAAAATCGAATCATTTTATCTATCCTTTATTTTTTTAACTACACCTACCCAACTTTGTTTCTTTCTTATTTCATTTATAAATATTCTTGACATTGAATGTAGAATAATAT
>SNQJ01S0016369.1:133560-148875 GCA_010110895.2 Picea sitchensis | reverse complement strand
ACTCACACTCACACATCCTCTATGTAATCCCTCCCCTCCTTCTATCTCTCTCCCTACCTCTCACTATTTCTAGTCTCTTTCTCTCCTACATATACCACCACTTTCTCTCTCTCATTGTTAGTCTCACTCTCACTATATTCCCCTCACTCTCTCTCCTCTACTCTCCCCCCATTTCTCACTTTATATGTCTCTACCCCCTTTTCCCTCTATCTCCCGCCTTCCTCTCACAATCATTCTCAGTCTCTCTGCACCCATTCATCCCTCCCTCTCTCTTTCCCCCTCCCTCACACTATCTCTCTAATCTCTCTCTCATACATCTACCCCTCCCCACTATGTCCCCCACCCCCCTTTCCTCTCACTTTATCTCTCTACCCACTCTCTTTGTCTCCCTCTCACATACTCAAACACTCATTGTCCAACCCCCATCTCACACTCACACATTCTCTCTCTACACCCCTCCTCCCTCTATGTCTCCCCCTCCATCCCATTATCTCTCCTCTCTTTCTCTCCTACATATACCACCTCTTTATCTGTCTCATTGTTTTTAGTATCAATCTCACTATATCCCCCTCCCACTCTCTCCTATACTCTCCCACCAGTTCTCTCTTTATATCTCTCTATCCCCCCTTCCCTCTATCTCCCCCCTTCCTCTCACACTTAGTCTCACTCTCTCTCTCCTTGTAGTTAGTCTCACTCACACACACTCTCTCTCTATCCCTCGCTTCCTCCTTCTCTTCCCCCCTAGTTCTACCTCCCTCTCTCTATCCATATAAAGGCATGGCATGTCTCACAATGAATAAAGGATATGTGAAATAGAGAAATGTAGCCTCTCCTGTAATGTGAGTGTGATTTTTTTGTTCTTATTCCAATGGATTACTTATATGATTACTTATATGAACATGACCACAGACTATCCATGAACTAGACCTAGACCATAACCTAGACCCCCTAGCTCTATCTAAGACTACACTTAACCTATACTCTACCCTTAAACCCATGCAAACCCAAGCCCTAAGTCCAGTTTCTCTATACCTCTTATTTTATAATTGATATTTTAATATAAGAATAATATTATAGTTGATTCAATATTCTTTATTCACAATAAAAGTTTGAATCCCTCTCTATATCCCTCCTCTTAGACTCTCTCTCTGTCTCTCCATCCATCTATTTCTCTCCCTCCTCCTCCTCCCTCCCTTTCCCTCCCCTCCCACCCCTTCTCTTTCTCTCCCCCCTCCAAGCATCCTCCTCTCTCTTTGTCTTTGTCCTCCTTTATCTTCCCCTTTATCCCTCCCTCCCACTATCTCTACCATATTTTTCTCCTACATATACCACCTCTTACTCTCTCTCTCCTTGTTTTTATTCTCACTCTCTCTATAAACCCCCCTCTTGGTATTCCTCTCCCACCCTATCACACTCTTAAACAATCCATCTCTATCCCATTCTAGATTTACCTCTTGCATATAACTCCCGCTCTCTCACTCCCTATATCCCCCTCTCTACCTACTCTCCCCACCTTTATCTATTGTCATCTATATACCCCCCCCTTCCCTATTCCCCACCCTTCATATCAATCTCTCACTCTCTACCCCCCTATCTGTCTCCCTATCCCTCACTCTCTTTTTCTTCCTCTCTCCCCCTCTCACATTCTCTTTCTCCCTCTCTCTGTAGACCCCCTCCCTACATCACAAGGAAAGAAATTACCTTGACTTAGACATGTCAAGATGTATCTCTAAACCTATACATAAGAATACCTAGACATCGAAATACCTGGAGCATGACCTAGACATATACGATGACCATGATGTAGACCATGACATAGACCTCAACCATAACGTAGAACACAACATAGAGATAGAGCTAGATTTAGATGATGACCTAGAGATTTATGTAGAAGATGACCTAGACCATGACATGGAGATAGATATAGAGTTAGATGATGAACTAGATATTTACATAGACCATGACATATACTCCCAATACTCTCACTCTCTCACTCTCTACCTGTCCCCCCACCCCCTCTCCCTGTAACTCACTCTCTTTTTCTTCCTCTCTCCCCCTCTCACACTCTCTTTATTACTCTCTATGCATCCCTCCTCCCAACATCACAAGGAAAGAAATTTCCTTGACCTATACATGTCAAGAACTAGAACTAAACCTAGCCATAGAAAGACCTAGACATGGAAAGACCTAGAGAATGACCTAGACCTATATAATGACCATGACGTAGATCATGACATAGACCTATACCATGACCTAGAACACGACATAGAGCTAGAGATAGATTTAGATGATGACCCATAGCTTGATTTAGACCATGACCTAGACCATGACATAAAGCTAGGTATATATTTATACGTTGACCTAGAGCTTGATAATGCCCAAAATAATGAAACATATCATGAATTGTTATTTTTCCTCTATTACTCATTATCTTTAACCTGTAGATAGATATTGATTAATCGAGTCACATAAAGAAGATTACTTTGTATATTATTGAAATCAAAGCTCATACCTACTCTGATATTCTTTGTCAGCCTCAAGGAAATTCATATCAACAAAGAAAACAAACCAAAAAATAAAAACTATAAATGAAATGAATGCAAATGATCTTCCCTTTGCAATGCATTTTCTGATCTCCACTCCTTCCTAGAAAATATAGAATATAGCCCTAATCATAATTTCATCCAATCCAACACTCCAAACGGTGCACTGCAATATCACATATTTCCTCTTCAAATGGTCATGTCAACTCGAGTGTCTTTGTTACACATTATTTTGGTCACCTAACAATATGTGTTCATGTTCCCTAAAAATATTAAAAGAGAATTTCTCCATGGGAAAGGTGATTTGCTTTCCTCTACCAAAAACCATATGAAGGAAGTTCATCGCACCTTGATATATGCATGGGGTGCAATGACGCCTGATCTTCGCACTCTGCAATATAGTTGGGACTCAATAACGTCACATGCTTCTAGCTCATAGGGTGCGATAATGCTTAAAACATGGGAAAAGTCAAATTTCACGAATGTTCTATAAGGGGATCTTCTAGAAGATGAGGTGGCCTCCGACCTATTTGGATCTTACTCACTTATCTGATTTGGTGGGATCATCCTAATTTCCTCATCCATCTCTCTTTCACACTATATAAAGAGGTATCTCTCATGGAAAATGCTAAGGTTGAATAGGCTAAGATTTGTATGGAGAGTTCTACTTCAAATTATGCTTGAGAGATTGGCTTTAGTTCTTCAAGTCAGATTGTGGATCTTCTTCATTCAAGACATTCGAGCAAAGGTGGTGTGTTAGAGAAAAGAGCCATCAAAAGGGGACCTTACAACATCAACGCATAGGTTGTATTCTCCAATTTCTATTAACTTAAAACACTAGTGCATTCTTCTCTATATAAGCATCTTGTTTTCTATTGTTTAATTCCTTGATCATATACATAGAATTCATTAGAATACTTGTATCTGTGTTTTCCCTTCTTTGTTGGTTTGTGATTCTTAGACAAGATTACTATTCTGAAAAATCAAGGAAGGAGCTACAAAGACGATGCTAACAGGGATAAGCGTCATTTAAAAGGTATGCCACTTGTAACCCATTAAACTAGTTCATTTGATGATGAAGTTTAAGGAGAAGTGTGCATTATGTTATGTTTTGTTCTAGTCGCCTCTGGAATCTAGGGAGATCCGTTTATGCCCGCATTTACCAATTAATCTGATAACAAAATTGCTGACCATTTACCATGACCTAGAACATGACATAGAGCTAGATCTAGATTGAGACAATGACCCATAGCTTGATGTAGACCATGACCTAGACCACAACATAGAGCTAGATATAGATTTATACGTTGATCTAGAGATTGACAATGCCCAAAATAATGAAACCTGTCATGACTTGTTATTTTTCCTCTATTACTCATTATCTTTAACCTACACATAGATATTGATTAATCCACTCACATAAAGAAGATTACTTTGTAGATTTTTGAAATCAAAGATCATACCTACTCTGATATGCTTTGTCAACCTCAAGGAAATTGTTATCAACAAAGAAAACAAACTGCAAAATAAAAACTATAAATTAAATGAATGCAAATGATCTTCTCTTTGCAGTGCATTTTATGATCTCCATCCCTTCCTAGGAAATATAGAATATAACCCTAATCATAATCTGATCCAATCCAACACTCTAAAGGGTGCACTGCAATATCACATATTTCCACCTCAAGCGATCATGTCAACTCAGTTGTACTTCAATCTGATGATGTATGGACCTCCAAACATTTCATTGCAATCTCACTATCTCTCTGCCTCTAAATGGTCCTTTCAGTTTTGGTGCATTGCAATATCATAAAATCTAAGCCTCCAAATAGTCATAATTTCCATTTCACTAGGTTCCATTCCTCAAAATATCTTGTCACTAGGCCCAGAGCTTCACCAAGATCTTGACATAGACCATGACCTAGACCAACACATAGAGCTAGATCTAGATTTATACATTGACCTATAGATTGACGTAGACCATGACATAGACCCTGTAGCTCCATCTAAGCCCAGGCATAAATTATACTCAATCCTTAACCCTATTTTCACTCAAGCCCTGAGTGCACTATGCATATACATTTTGTACAACCCTTTCACCCAAATCACCCACATCTTGTTTCTCTAACCATTTATCTATCCTTGAAAACACTTTCAATCGTAACCCCTTAGTCCTTAGTTCTCCCCATACCCCTATACATATTTATTCATAAATAGGTTTGGTGTGTATTAAATGCTATATCTATTGCATTAAAGAACACATACACTCCTATGGCTTGGATGAGTTGTAGTTGTTGGTTGTTTACGATCAGGAGGAATGCACGTGTGTTCTAGGAACGTGCATGTGTTCATGCTAGGAATGTTTTGGTGCCAAGCACACCCCACCTCATCTATCTCATGGCCGACAAAAATCTGCGACAACTTCAAACAAAAACAACTTGCAAAGATAGATTTTACTTATTTTAGTGTTCTTGTTAGATTCATAGAGAAATTTGTGCTATTACCAAACCATTGTAAAAAAATTTGGAAGACAAATTTTTCAAGTGCAATTGGAATTGTTGTTTGTATCTACTTGTGTCTTCTTGGAATTGGAAGACAAATTTGTCCAAGTGAAATTGGAATTGTTGTTTGTATCTTCTTGTGTCTTCTTGGAATTGGAAGACGAATTTTTCCAAGTGAAATTGGAATTGTTTCTTGTATATTCTTGTGTCTTCTTGGAATTGGAGGAAAAATTTTCTGAAGTGAAATTGGAATTGTTGTTTGTATATTCTTGTGTCTTCTTGGAATTGGAATAAAAAATTGTCCAAGTGCAATTGGAATTGGAATTATTAGATGTGTCTTCTTTTGAATAAAAAACCAAATTTATCCATTTGGTTGTACCTTCTTACATAATACAAAGACAAATTTATGGTCGGTGTTTGAAAGCCAATTATTATCATTAAAAATATGGAGCCACCGTATTTGAGAAATAATTTCCTCTTGAAAAAAGAAACCAATTGAAAAGGTAGAAGAAGAAAAAGAAAAAGAAAAGTTACATATGTCAAAGAATAGGANCCATTGTTTATCCTCCATCACCATAAGCAAAGCGCAAGAGTTTGTTAGAGAGAAATACAAACAATATCTCATCAATATAACTTTTTGTGTATGAGCATATGATGGAGGATTTTCTTGGACATGATTATACAATGGATGAAATTAGAGAAGCAACTAGTGTACACCATTGTGGTGAAGAAGGTCCTATGGTGCAATCATTTGTTGGATAGTCAAATGTTCCATAAACTATACAATCCCATGTACACTCTCCTACCACAGTTGATCCGTCAATTATTGAAGGGGAAATAAATGCAAAATTGTTAACTCCACGACAGGGAGGTCAATAGTGCCAGAATAGGGCTTCATCATTCCTACATAGATTTAGCATTGTGTGACGAATAACTCCTAAAAACATTCAGGCCGATGAAAGTGGTATAATATCACTTGAAGGTAGGTTACCTAATTGTACTATTCTTTATCACTTATATAAAATCGTTCAATAATATTTTGAACCAAAATCTGATGCTGCTAAATGTCAGTTATTTTTATCTTTGTTAAAATATAGAAGTTTGACTATTGCTAGCAGAATTTTAGGTATTAAAATAGTCAAAAGTGTAGAAACAAGTCATCATATTGTTAGAAACATTGTAGATGAATTTCAAATAATTGGGAAGAATTCTCATCATAAAGACTAAAATACAACCCGAGGTGTCTTGTTCCAGTCAATTGTTAGCAAGATCACAAGAAAACATCATTTTCTACAACAAACCTCTCACCTCTTGAAATGCATTGCAAAAACCCTTAGAAAGTATTCGCATAGATGATATAGCCTCGACACATGTGCCCCAAAAAAATTGTGTCCTTCATTGGAATTCTACCTCGTTCTGACATGAAGTTAATTGGAGTGGTTAAGGGACTAGTTTAAGATTCCTGGCATGATAAAACAAAACCCTCTTCCAACCAAAAATGTGTATTAAAATTGAGAAGGGGATATAGGTACCATGAACCCAATATTAAACACTTTCTTGACATTACACAAAAATAATTGTATGAGAAATTCAAAACAGTAAATAGTGCACTTAACTTAGGCCAAATATATTTCCATAAATGACAGTATTGGTATGTTCAAATAAATAGAATTTGTAACACGTTTTGTTGTATATATCACATTGATTATGGTTATTATTATGACACACACACACACACACGCACACACATATTTTGTTTCATGTTTTTCATAACACCATTTTGCAAGAATGCCCAGTTATATTGTCGTCATCATCATCTAGATACTTTAGTCATATCATATTGTGTACAAGGCCAAAGATTTTTACATTTTATCAAAAAACATGCTTAAATGGGACATGCCCTAGGTGCGGTGGAATGATATTATCTAGTGTCCCCACTTTGGGACATCATTACATTACAGAGGGTTATGGTGACTAGAGTAGCCATTTGGAGATTATAGCAAGTACAAGAGATATTGAGGGATATTTTGGGGTCCATCTTGAATCGCTCATCATATTTCATCATTATGATACATTATGCACAAATTGGCTTTGGTTCCATTGCATTACGATGATTTCCATGATTTTGAGTATTTTGAGCTATAAGTCAATTAAATTCACTAAAGAGGTCATTTTGGGAACAATACTTGGAGGAACCTCTTAGTGTAATAGCTCATTGGAATTGGGAGGAGCAACACTACAAGACATGATGGTGAGAAGTGAATTTCAGTGGCCAGGGAAGCCAAAAGGAGAGATAAGGCTATTTTCATAGGTAAAAAGGTTAATTAATTAAGGAGAGACAAGGGATGAAGGAAGTATAAAGAAGAGGCAAGGGACTCTATTCTCTCATTGATTCATGTATGTTTATCATTTTGATATTTGGATTCTAGATAGAGGGCCCATCTCTTGGGGGTTTTGAGGGTTTTGACTTAACAAACCCTAGAGGACTATTTGGTGGTGAAAGATTCCACCTAGCTTGTCCCACGCTTGTTCTTGGGGATGCAATACTCATCCACACCATTATAGTTCATATCTACATCAGTACAGGAGGGTTCTACACTAACCACATGCACATGAAGGAAGAGAGGGCACACCATTGTGGGGTTTCCAACAAGGGGGGCGCACCACTCATTGAAGGAAGGTTCAATCTAGCCGAGGAGACGTGATTTTGGGAATTATAAATATTGAGTTTTCCTTGTAGGTGTGATAGCACCGTTCTTGGTGGATTCCTGAGGTATTTTTGTGGAGGATTTATTTGTATTGATATTGGGACGATTTCCCAATAGGAGGGCACATCATTCTTT
Source organism: Picea sitchensis (assembly GCA_010110895.2). Lineage (NCBI taxonomy): Eukaryota > Viridiplantae > Streptophyta > Pinopsida > Pinales > Pinaceae > Picea > Picea sitchensis. The sequence continues at coordinate 140,988 of SNQJ01S0016369.1, read as the reverse complement.
GGAGGGGGCCTAGATACAAGGGTCTAACAGATCCTATGATGATTTGAGCACTTGGGTTTTCATTGTCATGTCCTAATATATAATTATAGCATATTTTTTGAGCCTTTGAAGGTCTCTACGAGCGAGGTCGAATTATCTAGGGTTTCAGGCATCTAGGGGGTGCACCATTCCTTAGAGGAGACACAGATCCATGAGTTTGGGGAGGGTCTTGGAGATTTGAGAGTCTGGGTTGTGATTGCAGTTACCCAATCTACTACTTGGCATCTCTATAGGAGAATTTGGAGGCCTCCTTCATCTGGCCGAATTATTTGGCACATTTAAGGTTTCAGGAGGACACACATTGATTGAAGGATTCAACATTTGGAGGAGTTATCCATATCATTTCGGCCTGAGACTTCAAGAGGGGGATCCTATCACCCCGATATATCATTTTGCTGGGTTTGGACTCATTTGGAGGCTTTCTTTAGTTTGGCTTAATTATTGAGGGTTTCAATCTTCCAGCAGGGCGTGGCCTTTCCAATTGAGAGTTTGATATTCCTTGCAGTCTAGGTCTCTTCCAGTATTTGGTTTTCATTGAATATTCAGCCTTTGGAGGCTTATAATATATTCTTGTATCATTTTGAATCATCTTGGATTCATTTGTTGAGCATTCCAGATCGACATCTTCATCATATCGGGTTCTTCTATTATTATGAATAAAGATCAGATCTGAGGTGCTTTGGGCTTGTCTATCGTATTGTTGATTTTGTATATGGTTGAGGTATGTTCTATTGTTTTATCTCTTGTTTATTGCTGCAAAAACACATATAAACCATGAGTATAACCCTCAGTCCAACCTAAGAGACAAGAATAAACAAAGTGTTTGATGAAATACCACAACCAGTACAAGTTTTAAAAAGACACCCAAATTCATGACGTTCATGGCAAATTGGATTTGGAACGTTACATATTACTAAGAAAGTGCATCCATGTAAGAAATGAGTATGAATTGGCGATGAAGGAGGTTTCCTTGCAAATCTTTAAATATGTGACATATGATATTTATGGACGACAAGAAAGAAAAAATATACAATTGGTTACTTCCCAAGTACGAGTTTGTGACTTCATGAAGGACTTCGTAAAAAATACATGACATTATGTTCAACATGTTCATGTGGCTCGATGGGAGAAATAACATTTTAGAATATATGTAGACATACATTTCATGTTGGTACTACGTATCGACATTATTAGTGGTTGATTTTGCTAAGAAATACATCCTTCAACCGAAAAATGAAATTCAAAGCCAATATTATCACTCAAAGCAGGTCATCATAATGGTACATATCACATACATGCATGGACCGGATAGTAATGAACAAAGCATAGTTATATTGAAAGAGTAAAATTTTTACATAAGAGATGATTGATTCCATGACTTAGCCTACATAGAAGAATGTTTTCAGTTGTTCTACAATCACCTTAAGGAGACGAACATACATATGGATCACCATTAGATTATGGTTGCATAGGCAAGTTCAAAAATTCTCGTGTATTTCAATGGTTGTGTATGTTGCACAAAACAATAAAGGTACCACACATTTGGAACTATTTTGAGTCTAGGCACGAGAAAAGAGAGCATGACAAAGGAAGTGCATGCATAAAAATATCATTACGTAGGAAATAAATGAAGTTCACTACTACTTCCCGCATTCAAGATGAAAATACATTGTTGAATGATGTTCATTAGTAACGGGAGAGGGAATAGGAACCCGTGAATACCAATCACATAAGAAAGGACATGTACATAGATATTTTTGGGAGGTGGCCAATGTAGATTGATCACAATGGTATGCATGCAAAACAATCCAAGGCAGTCATGGATTCCATTTAGTTAGAACACCAGATAATGAAATAGTTGAAATATGGATGAGAAAAATCTATTTCTTCTATTAAAAATCAACAGATTGGGTTGACAGATGGGATCGTCTATCACTCCCCATTGGTCAATGCATAACTATGGAATTATCCCAATTGGAGGAGGACCAATCAAGTATTTCAACAGATTATGATCATGTATAAGATATTGTACTGTCAGGTTTATTGAATCCTTCTATTAAATTTTGAATAACTAGAATGAATGTCTTATGCATTGGTCATTTAGTGGACTCACTTTTTGGCACTCCATTTTTTGCAGGGAACATATACGCAGTGGTTTCCCCAAGAGATAATGAATGTGGCACTAATTATTGTTTGGCATGATGTTTAGAGGGAAAGAAGACCCTCATGTGATCAATAATAGACTCTGAATGCATTGAATTTCCAATAGGCTCGATGGTTATTAGAGGAGAATATTTGACACTGAATGAAAGGACATAAAATAAAAGTGGTTATGTATTTCAAGATTATAAACCAGGTCAATTTGTATACCACTTTACAAACTTGGTTATTGGTACAAACCTCCAACTACAAACAATGCCAAGTAAGAACTCATTAAAGGTATGCTACTTCTTTCCTTACTCTGATCATGAGAAGTTAATGGAAACTGTCATTATTAGAAGTGATCTCAATGGTCTACTTGAATGACCATCTAGGTATGTAAAAAAAATAATTTTGGCTTCATTTTGGCTATTGTTAAAATATTTCTAATGCTGTTAAAATATACCCTGCCTTAAAATATACCCATTCCATGCCTTTCTTTTCCTTTCCTTTCCTTTCCATTCCTTTCCTTGCTTTTCCTTTCCATCCCTTCACTTGCCTTGCCTTTCCTTTCCATCTTATCACTTTCCTTGCGTTGCCTTATATTTCCTTTGCTTCCCTTGCCTTGCCTTTCCTTGCCATGCTTTTCCTTCACTTGCCATGACATGTCTTTCCTTTCCTTGCCTTACCATTCCATGCCTTTCCTTTCCTTTCCTTGCCTTTCCATACCATCACTTTCGTTCCATTCACTTTCCATGCCATTCTATGCAATTCCATACCATGCCATGCCTTGCCTTCACTTTCCTTGCCATTCTTTCCTTTCCATTCCGTACCATACCATTGCCAATGCATACCATACAATGAAAAGGAAATTCATACCATTTCCATTTTTAGTGCATACCATTTCCATTGCCAATTCATACCATGCAAGGTTATGGAAGGGAAATGCATACTATTTCCATTGCCATTTCCAATGCATACCATGTCATATCATACCATTACTAATGCATACAGTACCATACCATACCATACCATTTCTAGTGCATACCATACAATGACAAGGAAATTCATACCATTGGCAATGCATACCATACCATACCATACCATACCATACCATTTCCAATGCATACTATTACCATTGTCATTTCCAATGAATACAATACCATAGCATAACATTTACAATGCACACCATACCATTTCCAATGCATACCATACCATTTCCATTTCCATTGCCAATGCCAATGCATACCATACCATACCATACCATTGCCAATTCACACCATACAATGGCAAGGAAACACATACCATTTCCATTCCCAGTGCATACCATACAATGGAAAGGAAATGCATACCATTTCCATTTCCAATGCATACCATTTCCATTGCCATTTCCAATGCATACCATTGGAAATTCATAACATACCATACCATACCATTTCCAATGCATACCATATAAGAAAATGGAAAAGAAATGCATACCGTACAAATGCATACCATTTCTAATGCATATCATACCATATCATACCATTTTCAATGCATACTATACCATTTCCATTTCCATTTCCAGTGCCAATGAATACCATACCATACCATTATCAATGCATATTATACAATGGAAAGGCAATGCATACCATTTCCATTTCCAATGCATACCATTGTCACTGCCAATGCATACCATTGTCACTGCTAATGCATACCAATGACAATGAATACCATACCATACCACACCATACCATTTCCAATACATAACATACAAGGAAATGGCAAGTAAATGCATAGCATACCAATGCATACCATTGAAATTGCCATTGCCAATGCATACCATACCATTTCCAATTCCAATGCATAACATACCATACCATTTCCAATGCATACCATACAATGGAAAAGAAATGCATACCACTTTCATTGCCAATGCATACTATTTCCAATACATACCATATCATACCATACCTTACCATTGTCAATGTGTACCATACAATAAAATGGAAATTAAATGCAAACCATACTGATGCATACCATTGACATTTCCATTGCCAATGCATACCATACCATAGAATACCATTTCCAATGCATACCATACCATTTCCATTTCCAATGCATACCATACCATACCATTGCCAATGCATACCATACAAAGAAATGGAAAGGAAAGCCATACCATACCAATGCATACCATTTCCATTTCAATTTCCAATGCATACAATACCATAGAATACCATTGTCAATGCATACCATACCATTTCCTTAGCATACCATTTCCAATGCATACCATACCATTTCCATCGTCATTTCCAATGTGAATGAATAGCATACCATACCATACCATATTATTGTGAATGCATACCATACCATTTCCATTTCCATTGCAAATGCCAATGCATACCATACCATACCATTTCCAATGCATACCATACCATTTCCATTTCTATTTTCGATGCCAATGCATACCATACCATACCATATCATTGCCAATGCATACCATACAAGGAAATAGCAAGCCAATGCATACCATTGTCATTTCCAATGCATACCATACCATAGCATACCATTTCCAATGCATACCATACCATTTCCATTTCCATTGGAAATTCCAATGCATACCATACCATACGATACCGCACCATTGTCAATGAATACCTTACAATGGAAAGTAAATGCATACCATTTCCATTGCCAATGCATACCATATCATACAATTTACAGTGCATAAAATACAAGGAAATGTCAAGGAAATGCATACCATACGAATGCATATCATTTCCATTTCCATTGGCACTGCATACCATACCACAGAATACCATTTCCAATGCATACCATACCATTTCCATTTCCATTTCCATTGCCAATGCCAATTCATACCATACCATACCATTGCTAATGCATACTATACAAGGCAATGGAAATGCAATGCATACCATACAAATGCATACCATACCATACCATACCATACCATACCATACCATTTCCATTTCCATTTCCAATGCCAATGCATTTGGTACCATACCATACCATACCATACCATTGTCAATGCATACCATACCAATGCATACCATTTATATTTCCATTTCCAATGCATACCATACCATAGCATACCATTTCCAATGCATACTATACCATTTCCATTTTCATTGTCAATGTGAATGCATATCATACCATACCATACCATATCATACCATTTCCAATTCATACAATACAATGGCAAGGAAATGAATACCATTTCCATTACCAATGCATACCATACCATAGCATATCATTTCCAATGCATACCATCCCATTTCCAATTCCAACCTTATCATTGTCATTGTCATTGCCAATACCACTGCATACCATACCATACCATACCATACCATTTCTAAAGAATACCATACAATGGCAAGGCAATGCATACTATTTCCATTGCCGATGCATACCATACCATTTCCAATGCATACCATACAAGGCAATGGCAAGGAAATGCATACCATTGCCATTGCCAATTCAAACCATTTCTGTTTCCATTGCCAATGCATACCATACCATAGCATACCATTGCCAATGCAAATCATACCATTTTCAATGCATACCATACCATACCATTTCTTGATGTCATGAATATTCTAGGGTTATTATATGTCATCTTGCATTTTAGCAAGCGTTTGTTATCTAAACCCTAGTTTAGGATTTCATTGCTATCCCCCTTTTATTTAATGATTACTCGTGTTCATGCTTGTTATATTTATACTGTTGTCGCTTAGTTAATATAATTTATTGGCTTGGAAAGGCATGGAAATTTTATGGAATGACAATGGAAAGTTATATTTATTGTTATATAGGTTAAAATGGGAAAATACATGACAAGGAATGGGAATCTACATGACAATGGCATGGCATGGCATAGCTTGGAAAGGCGTGGAAATGACATGGCATGGAAATGGAATGGCATGCCATGGCATGTCTTGGAAAGGCATAACATTAGCGTGGAAATGGCATGATATGGCAAGGCATGGAAATAACATGGCATGGAAATGGAATGGCATGCCATGGCATGTCTTGGCAAGGCATAACATTAGCGTGGAAATGGAATGATATGACAAGGCATGGAAATGACATGGCATGGAATGGATTGGAAAGGCATGGCAATGGAATTTCAATGGAAGGGCATGGAAAGGTTTGACAATGGCATGGAAATGGAAATGGCATGGCATGGAATGAATTGGAAAGGAATGAAAATGGCATGACAATGGCATGGCATCAACAAGTTTCTAGGATTGGGTTTGGGAGGGTACTTTGTCTCATTGTGTTCTCTAACCCGAAAATTTGGTAGGAATGTGCAATAAACTATAATAGATGGTGAAGGGAAAAGAATAATGGTTTAAAATCTCCATGGAGGAATTTTTATAACATAGAATTACTTTCTATAGTGTGTAATGAAATGTAACCTCAAAAACTTTATTTTTAGGTGGAAAATGATACCCATTCTAAGATCTATTTTCCATGTGAACTCTCTCATTTTATTGATCAAAATCAATAAGTTTAGTAGAAATAATGGAAGACTGAATAAGTGTTATTAACAATTGATGGGTTTAATAAATTTTCATATGCCCAGTACACAATCTAAACAAACATGTGCATTGATGAGTCCTTGACTAATATTTTTTGCATTTATGAAGGTTTACACATATATAAAATGATTTTATATATGTTATGCATAAAAAGATAGGAATAATGTGTGTTCCCTAAAAAATAACATTGAGCTGAAATTGTTAAGTGATTTACAATTATGTAGAAAGTAAATGAGAAAAAATATTTCTATAGTAGATTATTGTAATATGCCAATTTTAAGGTCACAATATTTTCAAGTGACCACTATTTGAGTGTGGATTGCCATTGGATTTAGATGGAGACAATTCAATAGGTAGTCCATATTGTTGGTTGTGAGTTAGAATATGGATATCCACAACATTAATTCAAATAATTCAGAAGGAATGATCTATCGATAATGTAGAGATACATGGTTGATTAGCAATAAATTCTACTTGAGAACCATTAATTTCTTATGGATTTAGCACTTAGCAATATTTTCCACCACAATCTAATCCTTAATGCATAATGCAAGTATTTAAAATCACTTTAGAAACAAATCAAGGGATTAATATACATAAAATTCATACACTTTGTAATTCAAACACTTTGGAATTCATATATTCATCAACATCAAATGTAGAAATAATGAGAATCATACAAAATGTGCCATGAAATGTGTGTGTG
>SNQJ01S0016369.1:92170-115180 GCA_010110895.2 Picea sitchensis | reverse complement strand
AATATCATTTCAAATTTTGATGGGATTTATTGCAGTAATAGTGACTTCGTTGTTATTTTGAAAACATGATTGTGGAGTATAGTCGCGCATTGAAGAAATGCCTAGACATTGGTTGATTTTGATAGTAACAGATTGAAAATGGGGACTGCTCGTAAATTGTTATAAAATGTAGATTATGGGAACAATGCCTCTTACAAATAGTATGGAAAACTTATTGTTTTGCAATAGCACTATGTTAAACTTTTGATTAATGAACAATAAACTAGTTAAATGTACATGAATTGTTATTTAGTCAAATGATTATTGATTGGATGGTACATCTAGTCTTATTGTAGAAAATTTTATGGATCACTTGATTAATTTCATGAACAATAATCATTTTCTTCCCCTTTAATGATCTCACTTTCCGCTAATTAAAAACCCTTCACATATCCCATATCATTCTTTCACCCCCTGTTCTAAAATTGATTACAGCCAAGAGAATTTATGTGTTGAGATAGATGAAAGTGGCAGTGTTTTGGGTGGATTGCAGTGATGTTTTATTGACTTGTTTTACAGTTGATTGTTGTTTTCATTGAGCAGTGACCATTTCTTCTCCCCTTTCATTATATCATTCTTTTCGTTAATTACAAACCCCTCATGTATCCCTGAACCCTTTTTCACCCCCCTTCTCATTGATTAATATTAAACAAAATTATATGCATTGGATTGCATGAGCCTGATACATTTTGAGCGAAATCTATTTCATATTTTTAAGAGTTGTCTTGCATGGTTATTTAAAAGATTATTTTGTAATTTATTACACATGCAGTATGAGTTTTTTTCAGTCAAGGAATCCATGGTCGAGGAAATAGAGGTAGAGGTAACTGGAACTGAGGCCCAAGAAGGCCCAGGTTCTCCATACAATTTGGTGTTGATTCAAAATATCTTGGCCAATTGTTTCATGTTAGATTCTTTAACTGGATTGGTCGGGGAATAGTCCAACCTAGGCCTGAAAGGCCTCCTTTCCAAGCCCCATGAGCCCCCAATATACCTGTACCCCATCATGTATCCTTACAACCTGAGGTCCCTAAAAATCATGGATGGCAGGAGATTGTCTACTCGACAGTCTCCCAACATCATGCCTAGACCAACTTGACCTTGCCTGATCCTCCACCTTTCAACCCCATTGTCTAATATGCCCCTAACAACTCGCCAGTTCAATACTCCCATGCTACAAAGAGATTTAAGACTGAATCCCATCATGCACTTGATAAAGGAAAATCCACTGCTGCCTCTTCCTCACCCTCCAATGACTCTAACAAATCTCTGTCTTCATGGATGCATTTGAGGGACGATTGTTCCCACGTGATCAGTGAGATACTGCCTAAAGGCTCTGCCCAGCCTAAGGCAGTTTCAGGAAAATCAAGAGGTGACAATAGAAACCAAGGAAGGGTTGCATCACAAACTGGGAAATATGGCTTTTGAGTTTTATGTTATCTATTCTTTTATGACAGTTGACTTCATGGATTTTTGGGACAACATGTTTTATTTTGGATATATGAGTATTATTTTCAAATATTTTCAAATTTTCATGAGCCAAAAGTAAATATGTTGAGGGGAGGCACAAGGAGGTGTGTTTTCTTAACTAATGGTTATGTTATAATTGTTATGATTGTTAGGGAGTCACAAGGGGCCCACCTACTAGTTATTATTTATTTATGACCCTATTATGATTATTACTTTTCCCCCCTAACTAAAGATAGTTGAGTCTTTTAATTAACTTAACTAATGAGTTGGTTTAACTACTTTAACCAATTCTAACTTTTTAAAATCAAAGAGAAAGGGAGGGACAAAGGGAGGATAGAAGCACAAGCATGCTAAGGTTTTATCTTGAGTTCATGTTTGGATAGTTAAGCTTTCATTCATTCATATATTCATCAAAGCCTAATTCTCTTTTGTGATAGCAGGGTCTTATTGTAGACATCAATATTCAGGGTTGAATCAAATCATTCAGACACTTGTTCTTCAGAGGTGTTGATCTATCTTTGATATTCTGTGTAGACTTGTCTGTTTGTGAATTAAATTTCATGAATGATAAAGGATATTGTGCAGAGTCGAGTGGACAAAAATTTGTGGCAAGTTGATCCAACTTTTAGAGTTCAGTTTTGATTTTCTGTCAGAGGTCCTTTTGTATGTTCCATCAGGGATTTCTAAGTTTGACTTTGGTCCAAATTTTTTGTATGAGATTTTGTAAAGAAATGAATCTTTGGTGAATTGGAATGAAATAAAGGATTGATTTATGTCTCATCTATCTTGATTATCCTCTTGGTGTCTTTACTTATGTTCTTACATTTATTTCAACAACTGATATATTCAGAAAATTACAGAAAAAGTGAATTTTCAGCAGGCTTTTTTTGTTTATAAAAGACTAGCCTAAGCACTCATAATTAATACTTGTGAGTTAGGATGTTATTTTTGTTGGCTATAAACATAGGGTGATATTCTCGTTTACTTTGATTTAGCCAAGTAAAGTATGAAAATTCTTGAGTAAGATCAATTCATATCTTTTCCTCAACACCCCCCATGGGTTTCTGTGTTGTCTCCTGATAAATTCTTACCATCTAATATGTAATCATGAATGTGTCCCTACCCTGTACCACTATATGAATTGTATCTTCTTTGTATTTCTACTCAAGGGGTCACTGCGTATTTTTAGGTTGTTGCAATGTGGCCTGTGGTACTGTGTGCATTTGTAATTGTTGCACATTTTGGTGGAATTCTATGAGTTTTTCTATGATCTCTTCTCTTTGTTATTTTGCGGAGTGGACCACATATTCCCCCTATCCTTGAAATTGTCCGCCATGAAATCAACATAATCCTCTATCAAGATGTTGACTGGGACCTCTTTGGTGTATTTCATTGTTTTACATGTCTCCTCTACCTGTGTTGTGGTTATTTTTGTCTTTGAGGGATGTGGCCCACTCGTCATCACTTGTGCCCCTTCCTCGTTGGCCTGAGATGTGTCTCTTTTCTTGGAATCCTTATGAATGTCTTCCCTGGGCACCATTGCTATCTTCCTTGGCCTCTTTGGAACTGTGCTACTTCCAGACGTCTGAGTGTGCACCGCAACCTTCCTGGTGTTGGAAGATGTGTTATTGGTCTTTGTTGAAGGACATGCTTCGGTTTTCCCCTTGGGTTTGGATGATGTCATTTCTACTGGATTTGTTGTTGGTTTTTATACTGGAACCTTCCACTACGTAGGCTAGTCTTTGATTATCTAGTTAACTTCTTCCCTAGTGATGCAATACTGCATCTCCAACCATTTCTTCTTTGGATCCCTTGGGGCTTGGATATACATATGGTGCCTAGATTCATTAAATCGGGTCGTCCCCTTATATTCCTAGACCACATCCATAGGAATACGCCACACATTGGATGTGCACGGTTGTATCTCTTCCAGAAGCATAATGAACATCGTGCTATTTGTTGAGCACTCAACACACCCTAAAAATCCTTTATCAAATTTTTTAATTTTTGGGTACCACCTTATCTTCTGCATTGTTTGATTCAATTTCATGTTGAGAAATGTTTTTTATTTTGTTTATTATGAGTCTCACCACCTATTCATTTTTTCTTGAACTTATGAAACCTCATAACTAAAAAAGGGCCTCAACACCTAAATAAAGAATCGACAGCCAAACACCTCACCCAACATGCTCAGGTTCGACATCGAAAGGATTTCAAATAAGAAAAAGGAACCACTCAAAAAACCACAGTTGTCGAGCGCTGATCTCCATCGGCATCAACAAAAGGAAGTTTTGGTTTTTATCAAGTTTTTTCATAAATATATCGTCAATAGTCAATTCCCTTTTGACATCGGTAAAATACTGGGGGGACAGGTATTAAAGAAGAACAAAAAGATATCCTCGATAGTCAATGCCCGACACGCTTTATTGGAATCGGGGAAAACCTTGAAGGATCACAACAAACATTCTGACCACAATAAAATCTATCCCCTATCACCGATCCCTGATGCGTTCTCGACATTGTGACTTTTTCAAGGGAGTCGATCTAAAAGTGATTTGATAGGTTTATCACCGATCGTCGATCCTGGATGATTTTTCGACATCGGTAAGCTAAGGTTTGTTTTAGAACAAATAACTTAAGGAAAGTCCCAAATCCGACTAATATGAGTGAATTAATTCATTGATTTCCCATGCCACATGTCTTTACCAGGTAAGAGGGTCATATGGTCTAGTTCTATCCCGAGTTATTCCTGTTTCCCTAAGTCCAAGTCACATCCCAAAGTCAACGTTCCCGCGGAAAAAATGTATGGGAAGATCGATCAACGTCAGATATTTTTGCAGGAGGTTATCAATGAAAACGTTCGTAGCACAACCCCGATCCCCAGTCCATCCACTAAAAGAGCAATGCCACGTGACATTTTAGCATTAGATACAATCAGATTTTGAGCATTTAAGGAGTTAATTATCACCCAATATTGCATTAGTTTCTACCTCGTGTGCCAATCAAAACATTCGTTTAAATTCCTCGATAGATCACATCACCAACCACGCCTCTACCATCAACCCAAGATGAATTTAAGTTCTAGAGATTCAGTGGCATATTTTTTAAAAATTCACTCATAACCCGAATTGAATGGTTGATGTGACACGGTAAGATCTTCCCTATTTAAAATCTATTGAGCCATTGTGAATGAAATCATTTTGCACGTAAGAGAATTCCAGAGCATCCAAAGGAGGAATAAGAGCAACTCAAAGGCTGTATCAACCCCGTGCTTGTCAAAATAACCAGGTTTTAACAAGCTTCAAAGGTATGTATCCGATCATCTGAATTCACTGACTGTAATTTATATATGTGTGTGTTTTTCGGTTTTTTACACAGTCCCTTAAATTCTTCTTAAGTTGCAGGAACGATGCTGCCTAGAAAGCCGACCACCAGATGCTCGCTAAGAGCACCAAAGATGAAAGAGCCAGAGATGGGAGAAGGTTATTCTATAGGAACCACGAGGCAATTGGAGTACATCCCTAGGCCAGAGCCTATCATAAAGGAAACAACAAAGAAGATTTTCATCCAGCCTCCGGCCTTTGGTGATATAGAGGCAAGCACTGGGTCCAATATGGTGCTCCCACATTGGGGGGATATCTCTAACAAGATCAGTTGAGAGGAATACCCAGAATATGACCCACATAGTGATCCAGACATAAGGGTGCTTGACGAATAAGGTGTTACCGAACATCCGACGACCATATCTACATATGGTGGAAAGCAGAACCCCCATTTTTCCCTACATAGAAGTCTTGAAGTGGGTCATTGACCACACAGACACACTGAAATGTTTAATCAACGATGAAAATGGTGGGTGTGTCGAAGTGTTGCTCCCGGTAGAAGTTCAGAAATACTACAAACTTAGAGACCCTAAGGAGTGGCTAAACATAGAATTTGTCGTGACGTTCTACAAACGTCATGACACCAACCGGGTGATGGCCTCATGGTGGAGGGAGGACACGAAGTTTACCAACCGAAGCACTGGCTGGTATGGGACAACTAATTTAAGGGAGCCATACATCTATTTTATGGATCTCATCTGCCGATTGTACGAAGAGAAATATTTCTCCAGGTTTTCAGAGGCATGGATTCCTTTGGCATACACAGTTGCGATCAACAGGTGCAGCTTCAACTGGGGAGCAATAATCTCCAAGAAAGTAAGCATATGTGTGCAATAGGCTCAGTCGTCGAAGGAATGGGAAGCACCAATGTTTTACATGGCTTCATACCAGTTCGATGTCATGTGCATTAGAAATGTCTTCGCCAACATGAATTTGAGCTGGCATGTTGCATATCTCCCAGTCCATGTCCACTTCAACATGCTATGGGAAAATAGGTATAATAAATCTTACTCCATCATCTGCGATGAATCCATCACCCAAATTTATTTTATTCTTTTTAAGATGGAATGTCAAAGGCTATCAGTGACATCCAAGAAAATGATATCCAAGTTAGGTCATCGATATTTGGACGAGCGCGCCACCTACATCAAGGTGTTTGGGGCCTCCAGAGCACCACATCTCCTACCAGCTCATGTCCCAGACTGACTCGTCATAGGGGAGATATGTTATCAAATGATCTTGCAGGGATAGAATGTTACCCTGGTCAAGGACAAGAAGCGGTGTTTCATACCCTATGGTTTCCATGTAGGTTACTATTTGGTAAAGGATACTGCTCAAGCCAAACAAGAAGGTGTTAATCACTAAACATGGCACATTACCCATTAATTAAGGTATATTACATTAGTAATGTTATTTTATTTATGTCAGCTTGGGTTTTTTAGTTGTAATTATACCTCCTAGTCTCTTATATATACCAAGGATATAGTTTCATTTGGAATCATCTTGTATTTGGATATTTATGTGGTGTATAAGGAGGTTTCCCCCTCGAAGAGGCTTATTATATGAAATTCTATATTTCTCAAGGCGTTGAGTACTTATTCTGAGGTTTTTCTATGCTATCTTGATATTTGGTTCTTAACATTTGGTATCATAGCTCAAGGTCTTGTGGTTTCCCTGCCAAATCTCAGACACCTTGGCATTTTCGCTATAAGTTTTTTCCTATGAAGTTTAAGAAGGAAACCCTTGGAGGATATTTAGTAGACGGATCAAGACCCTAAAATTTGGAGGTTATTCACATAAATTATTAAGGTATCTATGATACAACTTTCATCTTCTGGGTCATCTTAAATTTGCATATACACCTTGTGGAAGATAGGGTATATGACTAGTCCTATTGACTAGTCTCAAGCAGGTGTTCTAGGTAAAACAATCATAACTTCTTCCTAGAGTATCCAAATTGAGTGAGACTACTTGCATTGGATAGTGGACGTTCATTAGTATTTCTGGTACAAGTTTCCAAATTTTGTATCAATTAGTTTGTGTGGGCAACACTATACAAGTGAGATCTCCTGGAAAGGCCAAAAATCAACAAGTTGTGGGGAAGTTACCATAAATTCCACTTGGCACATGAAATTTGTATTGGGGCTATGGCATTGCAGAGAATAAATATCAAAGAACTACAAAAAATAAATTTTCATACCCAGAAGGGCCGAAACTTTGGAGATACAACAGAAGAAAGATTGTGTAGTAGAACCACCTCAAAATTGAGGTTTAAAAGTGATACTTGGAAAATATTCCACCAATAAAGGGAACTTCTACACCAAATAAGCCTCCATACAGTCCTACTTGGACTCTTGATGAAGGTGAAGAATGCGTAGGGACATAAATGAATTACAAAAGAAGACAGTGACAAAAGATGAACTACAAGGGATGATGGATTCAACTGAAGATAAATTGGAGGAAATAATGGATACTAATATGGATGGGTTAAAAAGGGAGATCATGGAAGGATTGAAATATTTCCTAATAGAGAGGATGCCTGAAAGTGAAAATGTATCCCATGAAATTCATGATGAGGACACAAGGAAGATGAATCAAGAATGGAGAAACTCCAACTTTGGGTTCAAGACCAACCACGTTCCTAAGATCAATATGAGGAAGTATGATGGAAAGGACCCAATCACATGGATACTTCATATGGAGCAATTCTTTGATCTACATAATGTGCCACATACACAAAAGGTACGAATTGCTTATTTATATTTAGAACCCAANAAATCACTCGTCACTTGGACAATTTTCATGGAAGAAATGATAACACACTATGAGGATACAAAGAGAAATACCTTCTTTAGCCAATTGATAAATCTCAAGCAAAAAGGTTTATTTTTAGAGCACATTGAGAACTTCCAAAGATTGAATATAAAGGTAACAGGTATTCTAGATGAGAACTTGAATGATTTATTCATAGGAACTTTAAGGGACAAAATTCAACATGAGGTTCTCCTTTGGGAACCCAAATCATTGGAGAATGCATTTAGGATGGGAATAAATGTTGAAAGTAAAAATATGGCTATGGCTACTAGAAGGACCACTCCTAACATCTATCGAGAGAATAATGTTCCTTCTTATAAAACAACTCAACCTACAAGGTTGACACCTCAACAATTGGAGGAAAGAAAAGAAAAAGGTTTAGGCTTTATTTGTGACAACAAGTACAATAAGGGACACAAGTGTGGCGAGAATAAATTATTCTACATAGATTGTGAAGAGGAACAAGAATAAGAACCATATCAATATGAAAACATAGACATGATTTCATCTAAAGAGTTGACTCCCACGATATCATGTAAATCATTGGCTCGAATTAGCACTCCTCAAACCCTCAGGATCGAAGGATATATCAAAAATAAAAATGTAATAGTCTGAATTGATTATGGTAGTACTCATAATTTCATTCACTATAAATTAGCCAAGGCTCTCAATTTCATTGTATATCCAGCACCAGAGTTTCATGTAATTATTGCAGATGGAGGAACTATCAATTGCTCAGGAAAATTCAATAATATCAATCTTACTATGGGGGAATATCTAATGAATATTCCAATGATTGATATACCCATGGGTGGTGTTGATGTCATACTATGAATCTAATGGTTACAGTCATTAGGAACTAGGATTTTAATTTTCAATAAATTTTCATGAAATTTTCATTGGAAGGAAAATAAATTGAGTTAAGAGGTATCACAGGGAAACCTGGTAAGGTGGTAAGCTCTAATGGCATGAAAAAATTATTGAAAAAGGGGCATGAAGGTGTAATGGCACAACTATGCTCACTACATGTTCAAACATATAAGCCATCTATTCCTCCAGATATTCAAGGGATGATTGATATGAAGATATTCCAAAAGGAATTCCACCCACTCAAAATCATGATCACGATATTCACCTAATTCCTGGGAGTGTTCCTCCTAACATCAGGCCCTACAGATACCCTTATGCCCAAAAGAGTGAAATTGAGCGCATGGTTGAAGAAATGTTAGAGGCTGGCATTATTAGACCTAGCCAACGTTCTTACTCTGCACTAGTGGTAATGGTATTCAAGAAAGATGGCTCATGGTGTATGTGTCCAGATTATAGATAGCTCAACAAGATCACTATTAAAGATAATTTTCCCATTACCGTCATTGATGAATTGTTAGATGAGCTACATGGAGAAATCTATTTCAAAAAGTTGGATCTTCATTCAGGGTGTCATCAGATTAGAATGAAGGAAGAAGATATCCAAAAAACAACATTATGAACTCATGAAGGCCATCATGAGTTCTTGGTCATGCCTTTTAGCCTTACAAATGCACCTTCCACATTCGAAGGGTTGATGAACAACATTTTCAAGCCCTTCCTTTGAAAATTTGTGTTAGTATTTTTTGATGATATACTAATCTATAGCAAGTATTGGGAGGATCATGTGTGACATGTTGACAAGGTGCTACAACTACTAAATGAGCAACAACTATACACCAAATTGTCCAAATGTTTCTTTCAGGTGAAGGAGGTAGAGTAGTTGGGTCATATTGCATCTCATGAAGGTGTCAAGGTAGACCCTAACAAGATTAAGGCCATGATGGATTGGATGATTCCAAAAACATTGAAGAATATTAGAGGACTTTTGGGTTTGACAGGTTACTACCATAAGTTTGTTCAAAACTATGGGAGAATAGCAACACCTTTAACGACACTAACTAAGAATAATTCATTTTCATGGACTCTAGAGGCAACTAAATATTTTTAACAACTTAAAGATGTGATGTGCAAAGATCCTGTCTTGACCACACCAGACTTCACAAAAACCTTTATTGTGGAATGTGATGCCTGAGGAAATGACATTGGTGTTGTCCTAATGCAAGAAGGAAGGCCCTTGACTTTTGAAATTCAACCACTCAAGGGAAAGGAATTACACAAACCCATTTATGAGAAGGAAATGATGGCAATACTACATTCATTGAAGAAATGGTGCCCTTACCTAACAGGTAGGAACTTCAAGGTCAAAATAGATCATGATAGTCTTAAATACTTCTTGGAACAAAGACTATCTTCAGAAGAACAACAAAAATGGGTGACCAAGATATTGGGGTATGATTTTGAAATCATCTATAAAAAAGGGAAGAAAAAATTTGTTGCAGATGTGCTCTCAAGAAAGGATGAAGATGTCGAGGCCTTTCTCTATGCTATCTATATCATTCAACTTGATTGGATAATAGAAGTGAGGGATGAATGGAAGAATGAAGAAAACATGTGGAATCTCATTCAAAGGTTGCAGCAGGGTTCTAGTGCATCAGATGCATTTACATGGAAAAATGATTCACTATGGTAAAAAGATCACTTATATTTATGTAATAAATCCCAACTCAAATAAAAGGTACTATTGGAATTGCACGACTCTCTGGTAGGAGGGCACTCAGGATTTTTGAAAACCTACCATAGGGTCAAGAAGGATTGTTTTTTGGATGGCCTTAAAACTTATGTTCAAAGGTTTGTAGCATAGAATTTGGTTTTCTAAAAAAATAAGGTGGAAACAACTAATACCCTAGGCATTTTACAACCATTAGCCATCCCAAGTCAACGTTGGGAGGAGGTTTCCATGGATTTCATCATACGGTTACCGAATTATGAAGGAAACAATGTCATCATGGTTATTGTTGATAGACTGACAGTGTACGCACACATTTGTGCACTCTCCCATCCCTTCAAAGCCAATACAGTTTCCACCACATTCATGGAGGTAGTTCAAAAGCTACATGGAATCCCAAAGATTATTGTAAGTGATAGAGATCCTATCTTCACTGGACATTTTTGGAAAGAATTATTTTCTTGTTTGGGTACTCAATTGGCTCATAGCTCATCCTATCATCCTCAATCTGATGGACAAATTGAGATAGTGAACAATTGTCTAGAAGGCTAACTCCATTGCTTTGTCTCTGATAAACAAACACAATGGCTCAAATGGTTACCCTTGGCAGAATGGTGGCATAACACTTCCTTTCACACTGCAACAAACATGACACCATTTATGGAACTCTATGGATACCACCCTCCTTCCATCACTTCTTCTCTAAAATAAAAATATAGGGTTCAATAAGTGGAAGATCACATCGATCATCAACAACAAGTTCTCCAAATATTAAAGGACAACTTGACCATGGCACATAATTGCATCAAACAACAAGCAGATTAACATCATAGTGAAAGAAGCTTTGAATTAGGGGATTGAGTGTTTTTAAGACTACAACCATACCTACAGATGTCCCTCAATCAAGACAAGAAGGATAATAAATTATCACCAAAGTACTATGGCCCTTATAAGGTATTGCAAAAGATTGGTACTATTACATACAAATTGGAGTTGCCTGCATCCTCACAAGTACACCCAATTCTCCATGTTTCATGCTTAAAGAAGGTTATGGGTGACAAGATCCCAGTTCAAACTATATTTCCATAAATTAATGAGGAAGGAAAAATCATATTGGATACTGAAGCCATCATTGACACAAGAATTTTCCAGCTGAGGAATAGATCCATTTCAGAGTATCTCATTAAGTGGAGGAAACTACCTACTAAAGATTCCACTTGGGAAGATGAGTCTTTTATACGGAAGAATCTATAATTACTTAAGTGTTGCAGACAACACTTGTCTCGAGGGGAGGGGCATGTTAATCCCTAAATAGGGAACATCACCCCTTAATTAGGGCATATTACATTAGTAATTCTATTTTATTTATGTCGACTTGGGTGTTTTAGTTTTAATTGTACCTCCTAGTCTCCTATATATACCAAGGATATAGTTTCATTTGGAAGCATCTTGTATTTGGATATTTATGTAGTGTATAAGGAGGTTTCCCCCTGGAAGAGGCTTATTATCTAAAATTCTATATTTTTCAAGGTGTTGAGTACATATTCTGAGGTTTTTTTAATGCTATCTTGATATTTGTTTCTTAGCAAAAGGGTTGAGCCAACTTGAATTCAGATTCTTGACGGGTCGATTCTGCAAGCACAACCCAAAGGGCATGGTCCTGCAACATACTTCACAGGTGTCATCCTACTGGTCGTATGCTCATGAAAAGTTTGAAGATGAAGTCTTCACTAAGAATGCCCAGGAATAGGACGAGGCAGTGCAAAGGATGGTCGACCCGAAAAATGACTTGGTTCAAGGCCATGAGCATGGATGAACATGAGGCAACAATAGAGAAGTTGGCTCAAGAGGCCCCCGGGGTCATGGAAGAAATCAGAGCAGCAGATACAACAGAGGTGCAGAACAGGGGACTGCCTATGACATCAACAACACGGGAAAGGGGATTTCTCCTAATGGAACATGCACAATGAGTAATTGATCATCTTTAAAATGAATTAGACCTTGTGGAAATGATAAGGTCCCCTGCAACCCAGAACCAATACAAATTGAAGAGATCATCGGGTTGGATAACCCTGAAGTTTCAATGCCACATGCCATATCACTAGGGGACATTTCATCTCAACCACATATAGTAAGGACATTTGGGAGACAAAGTGCACCAAACCCCCTCCACGACTTAATAACTATCTATGATGATGAGTAGAGTTCGGAATTTTTCCTGGAGACTTCAGTGAAAATCACAGAGGAAAAGGAACCCGAGAAGGCATCTTCCCTAGGTCCCAATTCTGAAGTTCAAATCCTTACATAGAGTGACTAGGAGGTCGAAATTGTCTCATACACTGAGCTACTCGATGTACCGGGGACCCAAGTCGATATCCAAAGGATGAGTTAGGGTTGGGTAAACAAGAAGAAGAAGTTCCACAACAGGAAATCGACATCTCAAAAGACAATTATCAAGTAAGTATCGAGTCTACCCATGATGTTTCAAGTTCAGCCGGTACTTTACCTCCCGATGAGAAACAACCAGAGGTTGAACTTTCAAAACACATAGAAGAATTTCAAGAACCTAGTATTGAAGATATTTACATCGTCGGGAGTCTAAGAAACATGCTTTCCTGGAGAGAGAAAAAAATCCCCAAACCCATGGATGAGGTCACTGATATTCAAGCCATCTCTTATGACCGAAAGAGGAAATCCATCATGAAAAGAACCAACAAGAAAAGGAGGCTTAATCTGGATCGCTCCATCCTCATCACCACAAAGGAGAAATTGATTAGCACAAAGCATGCGAAGAACTCTGAGCTTATCGGCTCAGGGATGGTAATAATAGATGTCACCCTGGGTAGATTGAGGAAGGATGAAGAGGAGTTGTCTGCTGCGCTAAAGTATTTGGAGAATCTATCCCATTTGGAGAAATATTATCAGGACTCCACATAGGTCATGGTGTTCTTGAGAAGCGAATTCCAATAGGCCTATAGTAAATTTATGAATGGGCAACACCTTTTCACTACAGGGATAGTTGGTTTCCAAGAAGATACCTTGATGGTGTTGGTGACGTGAAAGGATATGGAAAGATGGTATGAGAAAGCACACCAAGTAGTGGAAAGGATCGACTACAACAATGCGGTTCAACAGGGATGAGACGTAGAGGAGCATGACATCTGGGTACTAAGGGATAACAACATCGATCGCATAAAGAATTAAGTCGAATAGTGGTTTAAAATGGCCCAAGAACCTCATCAGGAAATCCAAGAAAAATGTGTCGAGTGCGAAAATATATGGACCAATATCAACTGGGCGATGAGAGACATCGGCCTTCCAAAATTCGGTGCACCTGATGACTTTTTCGACTTGCATGACATAGTCAAATTACATGTGAAACAAGAATCATCATGGGTTGCGAAGATATAAAAGGTGGAAAACATGACGACAGGGCAAGTACAGTAGTTCATGGAACACCCAATCAAAGCTCAGACAGTGTTGCAACAGTGAAGTGCTAGAATATTCAAGTATCGGGCATGGACAGTGGAGATAAAGTAGACCCTTTTTTCCCCAATTGACCAACACAGATTCCCATATGCGAACACATGCGAGGATATCTTCATCAAATGGTTGGAGTATGAGAAGATTCATACACTAAAATGAAATCATTTGATGACTCTTAGAATACTGAGAGATGAAAGTGCCATGTGGTGATGTTTTGTTTTACTTAGCTTTCACTTTTGATAGTTATTTTTAGTTAATAATATGCTATAAATAAGAGGATCGACTTGTTAGGAGAGTTCGATAGTTTTTGAAAAGACCCTCATTTTTAGTTTTGTAAAGAACTATTTCAGAGCTACCTTAATTGAGAAGTCATGTTTAGGACCAGAGACAAGTTTTATGTTTTTCATCAAAAGCGTGTGTGATTGGATCTGAACAAGAATTATTTTTTATTTTATCTCATGAATGGATGTTGTAACGAGTAAGAGCCTATGAATATGTTGATAAGTTATCTGATTCAATATTTTTATAGTTCTTGTCTTTAATGATGAAAAGTAAATCGTTGTGTTAATGTGTGATCCATGATTAGAGCTAAGGAAATTGTTTTTCTTGCCATCATTTATTACATGTATGTCTTTTTCTAATAATTGTATCTTAGTCAACAATTGGAACACCAACAGGTTAATGTATTAGTACTAGTCTTGTTGTAGGAGTAAGAATCATTCTCTTCATGCTTGAGTATAAGGTTTATCTTGAGCTCAACCTTCTTCGGTAGTTAAGTCCTTTCCCCTTTGTTACCCAACTGGTTTATACTAACATTTATCTTGTATTGATCCCACCTATAATAGAAAATGAAAAAAAGAGAATGCTTGAATTGAAGGAGGAGATTTCACAAGAAGACATCATGTTAATCACTACGTAAAGCTCATCAATTAATTGGTCGGATCAAAAGATCTGGAGAACCATTCCACCATTAAATGTTGCAGAGTATAATTGGGCCTCGGTGGTAGGTTTGGTTCCTACTGTTGAGTTAAAGAGATTTAGGACCCCTCAATAGAACCTTCCACTACGCAGGCTAGTCTTTGATTATCTAGTTAACCTCTTCCCTAGTGATGTAATACTGCATCTCCAACCATTTCTTCGTTGGATCCCTTGCATCCTGGATATACATATGGTTCTTGGATTCGTTAAACCAGGCCATCCCTTTAGATTCCTATACCACTTCCATAGGAATGTGCCACACATTGGTTGTTCACTATTGTATCTCTTCCAGAAGCAGAGTGAACACTGTGCTATTTGACAACTGATTTTCAGTGTCCTTGGCCTACCATATGGATTCATACCTAGTTGCGTAGCACTTCCCTTTCCTATCCAGAAAAGATGAAAATTTTGGCTTCTGCGATACTACTAAGGCTAGGAGGATAATTATCTAGGAATAATGGAACTCAGTTCCATTATACTACACGTCTCTACTGTCAATAAAGAATTGGTTCAGGAGGTAAGGCACCCAGCTGAACATTACCCCTTTCACGCAGAGTGCGACGACTTTGATGAATCCTTCTAGAGCCTCTTATTTTCCTCACTTCCTCAACAAATTTCAATCTATGTGCCTGTTGGAGAACCTTGTTGTGTGATTTTTGATGTCTCTAATAAAAATTCCCCTATTCCCTTTGCTAGTAGAAAATTGTGCCTTGACTATCTCCACGATCTCCTTCTCACGCACTTTGTGTTCCAAGTATTCTTCTGGTTGTGCGACCATTGTGGGTAATCCTTTAATTTTGGAGATCAATGCCACATAGAGCTATATTTTCCTATCCATCCAGAGAATGCCACCATGTACCTGGGCATCAACCCATAATAAAATCAACCCACAATTTCCTCAGAAAATATAAGGGCATCTCCTTGTTATTGCAGGGAGGTTTATCAAAAACCATGTACCACCTACCTATCCAGTTTTGACTAATCTAGGGATGGATGCACCAGTCAATAGAGATGTGTTTCTTGGTCAATGGTACTTCTTGTCCATTTCTAGGACCCCTAATGTAAGGGTCCTGCTAACAGAACCTAAAACTTAATACATTTAAGCATATAATTTATATCATAATATATTTTTTTACAATTTTATATTCAACAACTAATCCAACTAACAGTTCATGGTTTAGCAAATTATAGTTGAGAAACCTGATATACAAATCATATATATAAAATTAAACATACACATCTTAGTAAAACAGTGAGCCATCATATTGATAATGACATAAATACCTCTCAGTGATGTTGGTTCCCCAACTCTGTCTGTCCTCGCTTCTCTGCCCAAAACTGAATCTTTCCTCCCTGCCAGCTAGGAACAAAGCCTATCTAGCTCCCTAGATCCAAGATTCTGTGAGGATTCCTAGCCCCCAAGCCCAAAACTCCCAGCAACCAATGCTCCCCTGTAACAGTCCAAAAAAAATCCTCCAGCCTCAAACCAGAAAATGCAGTTTTTCCAATACAATCTCCCCCTCTCTCCAAAATTTCTCCCTACCCCTCCAATCCCAAAAGTCCCCCTCTTGAATGTATTTTCCCCCTCATATCCCCCCATCCATTCACCGCCTCTCCATTCATTGCCAACCACCTTATCCCTCCATTCAATTCCAACCATCCCTCAATACGATAAGTTTTCTATTAAATAAATTAAAATTTATTAAATTTTAATTCATTACCCAAACATTAAATGAGTTAATTAATTAATTAATTAATTAATGTTTGCGAAATACTTTAATTACAATTATCTAGCTCAAAAATGCTATTTATACAATTGTAGTTTATTTACATAATTATGAATATTCATATATATCCATTTTCTTTTCAGAAGGAAAAAACATAAATTCCACCATAAGACAAATCTCCATACACTCTCAACTATTTCTACTCATCCTTCCTCCCTAACTTACTTCCATCTTCCATTCCTATCCTAACTTTGTTGGACTATCTTGGAGCATAAACTATATTGACCTAACCCCAAATAGAACCCGTAAGCGGAAGTGTCACTATCTTGACCA
Source organism: Picea sitchensis (assembly GCA_010110895.2). Lineage (NCBI taxonomy): Eukaryota > Viridiplantae > Streptophyta > Pinopsida > Pinales > Pinaceae > Picea > Picea sitchensis. The sequence continues at coordinate 98,354 of SNQJ01S0016369.1, read as the reverse complement.
AGCTTCCCCAGCAGGCAAATGACAGTCATCATCACACGTCTAGGGGAGCGTGAGCTAACAACATCCTCCCATGACTTTAGGTTTTGGAGGATACACGGTGGGAAATGCCTCCACCCCTCCTAATCATGACTAGGGTCCACACCCTACAATGGAATGTACAGTGGCACCATGTTGATGGGATTTTTGTCATCATCTATTCAGTTTTGGGCAATCTCACCACCTAAAATCCTGCATTGGTCCACATATCATAGAAATGCATCCAAACCAATATAATTTCACATACAAATATTCATACCATATTGTTTCTCGGTCAGTGGTCACGATATCCACTTTCTTTATCATTATCCCTTGGCTATTTCATAGCCCAATGATCTACAGAATCTCAGGGATGATTTTAGGGGCTAAATTTCGCTCATGGGCTAATTTTCCATGGTTTTTCCCCAAAAAAGATTCGTTATTCTAAAAATGGTTCGCCCAAATTATATAGGATAAAATTATTTTACCTTAAAAATCACCAAAATTTTATACAAACTATATAAAATCCTTAGAAATTTGAATATTTTTACAAAACAATCGCCAAACATTTATAGTTGGCATATGAAGGATTACTAACATTCGCCAAGGTTTCTACATTTTAAAATAAATTTCCATCCTTAAACTCATCCATGCTGCAGATTAGTCTGTAATACAAACTCATACACATCTATGCATTATTATTATGTAATTGCATACAACTAAAATCTTAATTCGGTATCCCCATACCAACAACTTTGACATCAAAGTTTTCAAGTTAGAAATAGATCTCATAATTTCCCATAATTCAATTAATGTTACCAATTCATAGAATTATCATTTACATTATAGATTGCATCATATCCAACATCATTCAAATAGCATTTAAACCTTCATAGGTTTCTTATTCACACAATATATCGCATCATATCCATCATCATTAATAACAATTAAACATTCATAGAATTTACATTCATATAGTAGATCGCATCATATCCATCATTATTAATAACAATTAAACATTCATAAAGGCCCATACATCTTAAAATTTCAAGTGTATCATTTAATAGTTTCACTGTGGATAGAAAATAAAGGTATTTAGGCCTTAGGTAATCCTGGTTGTCTAAGTCAAAAGGTGGTGTTACATACACCCAACCTTCGAGAAACATATTCTCGAGGTGGTCAAAAAAGTGAGGGATAATCCCGTCATAATGTCTCGGCATCCTCCCAAGTAGCAGATCCTGGACTATATTTGTCCTACTGCACCTTAACTTGGTCTACTAGACGGTTCCTGAGTTGTCAGAATCTACGGTCCAATATGCGTAACGGTTCTACCGTGAGGGTTCCCACGTCCGATACCTGCAATTCCTTCCAATTTAGTTTATGTGATTCATCAGCAACATAATGACGTAAAATAGATACATGAAAAACATTATGAGTTTTATGAAAGTGGGGTGGCAGTACGAGATGATAGGCAACGGGTCCAATTTTCTCTCGGATTCTAAATGGTCCTATAAATCAAGGTGACAACTTTGTCCCCTTCCCGAACTAAATTGTACTCTTATTAGGCCTGATATGAATGAAAACATGATCTCCCACTTTATAACTTCGATCAGTCCTGTGTGCATCCGCATAACGTTTCTGTCTATACTATGCTTCCTTTAGTCTCTTCCTAATTTGAATCACTTGTTCCTCCATCTCTTGAATCAATTCTGGCCCAACTATTTCTCGGTCTTCTAATCTATCCCAACTCAATGACATTCTACATGGCTTTCCAAACAGAGCTTTGTATGGTGACATTCTGATGGAGATATGATAATTGTTATTGTAGGCGAACTCTACCAAAGGTAGGTACTTCTCCCAAAGGGTTTGATTATCCATGACATACATCCTAAGCATGTCTTCTATGACTTGATTCACTCTCTCAGTTTTCCCATCTTTTTCGGGATGATAAGTTGTGCTTAAGTTCAACTAAGTCCCCAACACTGACTGCAAACTTGTCCAAAACCTAGAACTGGATATGGAGTCCCTATCTGAAATGATATTCTTAGGTATCCCATGAAAACGGATGACCTCACTTACAAACATGCATGCCACATCAGTGACATCGTAAGTGTCTCTAACCAGAATAAAATTAGCACTCTTGGTTAAATTATCAACTATCACAAGAATGACATTGTGTCTATGAGATGTGAGTGGCAACCCCACAAAAAAATCCATAGAAATGACTTCCCATTTGGACATAGGAACATCATGTGGTTGTAGGAGGCCTGTCGGGTGGTGGTGATCGGCTTTCACTTGTTGACACTCTAGGCACTTAGCGAAGAAATGAACTACATCGTGCTTCATGCCTACCTAGAAGAAGAGCTTCCTCATGTCTGCGTACATCTTCTTCACACCCGGATGTGCACAATAAAGTGCTTTATGGGCTTCCTTCAGTATGATGCTTCGAATATCCCCACTTTCGGGGATGTACATCCTTCCTCAGTATATTAATAGTCTCTCTTCCTCCAGAATATATCCTTCATAATTTGGATCTAATTGCCTTCCACTTTGGAGGTTTGAAGTAACCTTTAAGTACCAACAGTCTCCATGGAGTTGCGTCAACACACATTCCCTCAGATTGACTTTTAAGGGTACCAAGGAGAATACACGTGGCCTCCTACTCAAGGCATTTAGATCCCTTTGAGTGAAGATATGTTTTAAACTTTGATGGTCCATTTTGAGCTCAAATTTTCTCCCTACTAGATAGTGCCTCCAAAGTTTCAGAGCTAGCACTACCGCTGCCAACTCTAAATCATGAGTAGCATAAAGTTCCTCGTGTTTCTTCAACTTCCTTGATGCATAAGATATCACTCCTCCATCCTGCATTTGCATGGCCCCCAACCCTTGCTTTGAGGCATCTATGCTGACTGTGAAGTCCTTTTCCATATCCGACACTCGTAGAATTGACACACTAGTTAGTAACCTCTTAAGCTTGGTGAATGCACTATGACATTCTTCTGTCCATTCATACTTGACCCCCTTGCACTGCAAAGTGGTGATGGGTTTCACTATTTTAGAGAACCCTTCCACAAATCTCTGATAATAACCTGCTATCCCCATGAAGCTTCTTACCTCATGGGCATTTTTCATCACTGGCCATTCCATAATGGCCTTTACCTTTTCTAGGTCCATGGTGATTCCTTCACCGGAAATGATATGACCTAAATAGTGGATTTCTTTCTAGAAGAAGGAACACTTCGATAACTTCCCATACAATTTGTTCTCTCTAAGGCAAGACAACACCACTCGCAAGTGTTCCTCATGTTCTCTTTCATTCTTGGAATAGATGAGGATGTTATCTAGAAAGACTTGTACAAAATGGTCTAAGTACTTCTGGAATACTCCGTTCATGAGGCTCATGAATACTGTTGGTGCATTGGTCAATCTGAAAGGTACTAAAATGAACTCGTAATGTCCAAACTGAGTTCGAAAGGAAGTTTTAGGAATATCGCCTTCCTTAATCCTTAACTGGTGATACCCTGATCGCAAATCAATTTTTGAGAATACCACTACTCCTTTCATCTAATCAAAGAGGTCATCTATTCACGGCATTGGGTACCTATTTTTCACTGTAGCACAGTTCAAGTCCCTGTAATCTATACACAATCGTAAGGAGCCATCTTTCTTCTTTACAAAAATTACTGGTGCACCCCAAGGTGAGACACTGGGCCTTATTAGCCCTAGCTCCAGTAGCTCTTTCAGATGCATTTGCAACTCACAAAGTTCTGGCGCTATCATATGATATGGAGTCTTGGAATCTGGTTCTGCACCCAGTTTTAGATCAATAGTAAAATCAAGCTCCCTCTCAGGAGGTAACCCTAGTAACTCATTCAAAAAAACATCCTTAAATTCTGACAATACTGGGTACAGATCCAAGGAGGGTCCCTTCCTTTCATTCACTGCTTCCACTACATACAGTTCAAACCCTTGCCTCATGCACTTCTTAACCTTCATAATTGAGATAAAGCGTAGAGACACCTGTCTCCGTACACCGTGGATCTCTACTAGTCTTCCTTCATCATCGACACAAAACACCCTTTTTGCGAAACAATCAACCAAAGATTGATGAGCTTCTAACCAATCCATTCCAATGATTAGGTCATACATCCCAAGAGCAGTGACATATACCTTCAACTTGGTAGTACACACTCCCAGGTCTACTATACAATTATCGATGCTAAGTCCTACTGCTTGTTTCTCCCCCGAAGCCATCTTGACTTGTTTAAAGTCATCGTGCTCGTAGGATGCCAACCCACTCTTTTCTAATGCAAATGGTGAAATGAAACTATATGTAGCACCAGAATCAAATAAAATATTAAGATTGATATGATTTAGCATACCTGATGACTCCACTACCGAGGATTGATGTTCTTCCTAGCGATTATTAACCGCTGCGTAAATCTGGTGGCTACCACTTTCTCTTCCCATCGGGGCCTTTCCTTCTCTATGCAAAAATCTTGATTGTAACTTTGGGTAGTCACGCTAGTAATGGGGTCCTCCACATCCCCAATAGGTAACACGAGATTGAACCTGTGCACTATTCTGTGACTGTCTCTGAAATAATTTCCTTCCCCTAGAATCCTTTCCCCTACTAGCTGCTCCCTGAGATGGTCGTGGACCTGCCTGTGTCATTGGTGATGAACGAGATGTTTCACTTGTTGCCATTGAAATCCCTGCGGCTACTATCCTTGGTGCGACTCTATTACCATATGAAGGTGGCCTTGAGCCCCCTCCCCTGGGAAATTTCCTAGGGGCCTTCCCCACAAATCCAGGACGATGAGGAAAGGTTGGTCTCGTACCTCCATTTAAGTTCATGTCTCCCTCCCCATAATGCACATTTTCCACTACTTCTTCTACTGAAGATGGTTTCCACATCCACACCATAGCCCTTATCTTAGGGTTTAACCCATCGACAAAGCGTTCTACTTGTCGTTGGTCATTATCCATGTATGAAACATATTTGACCAATTCCATAAACCTGATCTCTTATTCTTCTACTAGAGCATGAAATGATCCCACCTGTTGTTCCTCATAGTAAGCTGGTAGATATTTCCTTCGGAACCTCTCCTCGAAAAGTTCCCAAGATACGACATCTGGGGTAAGATGCAGTTGCCTTTCCAGGTTGCCCCACTAGTTCAAGGCACTGTCTCTCAACTGAAAAATTGCTATCTTCTCCTTTGAAGTGGATGCATAATCTCTTAAGGTAAAACACATTGTCATGCCTTCCAACCATGCTTCTGCACATTCACTGGCACGACCCCCAGCGAACTCTGAAAGATTGACCTTCTACAGTTATCTAGTGATGTCTTTGGGTGGAGGTCCTCCCCCTCAATCCCTCAATGCTTCTGGATTACCCGTTCCAGATTGTGGGGACTCCACTTCAATCCCTGTTGGTTGACGCCCCTTTAAAGTCTCATTTATGGCCTCCAAAGAGCAGAGTATGAGAGTTAGTTCAAGCGATGGTGGTGGCGACGCTGGCGGTCCCTGTGACGATGCCCCTCTACCTCGATTTCCTCGAGTCCTAACCATCCTGCATAATTTAATCTGCATCAACCAAAGTTGTTAGGGTGAGTTCAAGGAAATTTCACAATTGCGCAACTTAAATCAGAAAATAGGGTTAGGCGTAAGTGTTTTTTTACTTTTTTGTAAACAGACGTTACTCTCTTTAGGTGAGGTGGCTATGTTAAGGTTAAAGTGTCTAAGATTGATGTCGTCGCCTACGAAAACTACTGACTCCCTCGCCTGGTAGCTACGCTAACTTTGCACCATACCCGCCAATTTCTCTAACTTACCTTCCTAGTGTGCATGAAGCCTCTCCCCTTCCCTGCTAATCTCGACCTAAGTCCTTAACTTTTTGCTAAAAACAATTTAATTAGTCACGTTAACTAGTTTCAAATTTAAGCATGAATCATAAATCTAAATATTACAACATAATAATATTAATCATGTTTTAAGAACATTATATGAGTTAATTAATTAATTAATTAATATACATAAAAAAACATTAAATATTATGTTTTAAGAACATTATTAATTAACTTATGTTTTAATATTATTATGTTTTAACACATAATAATTTAAATATAATTTAAGGGCAACTTAAATTTAAATTATATTTAAATTATTA
>SNQJ01S0016369.1:75772-92160 GCA_010110895.2 Picea sitchensis | reverse complement strand
GTGCGTTAGCTTATGTGTTGTATGGTTGATGCGCACTATCTCCCCCGTGTGTTGTATGGTTGTTGCGTGTGTGTAAGGCCTCTGCGCCCCCTCCTGCTTCAAGCTTAATGAATTTGTGTTTATGAAAGTTTCGAAGATAACTACTCTCTTACAATGTAAATACAGTTCGCGCAAAAGCTACAGTTTCTTCTCTATCGGTAGTTTCCACTCTTCCTGTACAACATCATTAACATTCTGTCTCATTTGCATATGATAACTTCTCTTATTTCAGTGAGATTCCTTATATTATCTAAAACTCTTACTGGAATGGGAATTCAAGTTAATGTGAAGAGAGGTATTGCTTAGTTGGAATTCTTCGATACTAATAAAACTGTGTAGGGTAAGTTTGTTCACGTACATTCAAATAACTCTGTATGTAGCACCAATTAAACTCTCTTTTCTATACTATTTAGACCACTCCAACCAATATATATGACATACAGGTAAATAAACAATATGAAAATCATTTATATATGGATGGTGTAATGTGTTGCGTATTTATTGCAGGTCAACGGTTCGAAATTCCTCTGGAAGTGGATATGGATAACACAATGCGGGTAAATAAATAGTGTAAAACCATATTATTTTATCAAACTAAATGCACAAAATAGGAAGAACCAATGTGATGGCATAATGGCAATAGGTGCTTTGTGTTAGTTCACTGCTACAGCTATGGCGAGAGTCGCTTCAGTTACTGTGGCTTACTTCAGTTTTCTGATATGGTCATGGTTATCTATCTATATGTTTGCAGTTCAGACTAAAGAACTCAAGGATGTGTAAAATCCTTTTGTTAGGAATATAATCATACATGTTCTAGAAATAAATGGAAAAGAATTCAGTCTGTCTGCTACTTGGGCTCAAGTCAAGTTAAGGAAGATCTTAGTAATGTTTACATTGAATTCCACAGATCTTTTGAGACAATAAATTCCAACATTCACTTGTTGGATATTCGCCAGATGGGGAATATGATTATGAGAGATGACACGAGGCGAGATATTATCAATGATGAGGAGGTAATGTAGCCATATGTAAGATATGTGGAAGTGGGGGATGTCACATCACATCCCTTATACTTTATTTCTCCTATTACTATTTTAAACACTTTTTTTTTGCTATTTTGTTTACTTATTATTCTATATAACTTTTTTTTTTATTATATACATTATTTAGATCACTACTTTTACTATATTTATAACTTTGAAAACTTTGTATACTTATATTTTCTAAGACTAACATTCACTTAGTTGATTCTCTATGAATCGTGTAGGTGAGCATACAGTTTACAGGTAGCCTGAACAGAGGGTGAGACAATTTGTAGAAATCTCCCTATTCATGGGTTCCTATGGGTAGTTATTCATAGATTTTAAGGTCTGTAAAATAAAGGGCTTTTAGGTCGTAGGTTAGGGGTTTGGGAGCATATTGCACAGTTATGTGGGTGTTCAAGCCCAGGTTTCAGTTTTGAAACCAGGCTCTCATACCATGTGTAAGGGTCCTGCTAACAAAACCTAAAACTTAATACATTTAAGCATATAATTTATATCATAATATTTTTTTTATAGTTTTATATTCAACAACTAATCCAACTAATAGTTCATGGTTCAACAAATTATAATTGAGCAACCTGATATACAAAACATATATATAAAATTAAACATACACAGCTTAGTAAAATAGTGAACCATCATATCAACAATGACATAAATACCTCTCAATGATGTTGTTTCCCCAACTCCATCTGTCCTCGTTGCTCTGCCCAAACTCTGCCCAAAACCAAATCTTTCTTCCCTGCCAGCTAGGAACAAAGCCTATCCTGCTCCCTAGCTCCAGGATTCCATGAATATTCTTGGCCCCTGAGCCCAAAACTCTCAACAACCGATGCTCCCCTGTAATAGTCCAACAAATTCCTCCAGCCTCAAACCAGAAAATGTAGTTTTTCCAATACAATCTCCCCCTCTCTCCAAAATTTCTCCCTGCCCCTTCAATCCCAAAAGTCCGCCTCTCGAATGTCTTTGCCCCTCATATCCCCCCATCCATTCACCGCCTCTCCATTCAATGCCAACCACCTTATCCCTCCATTCAATGCCAACCATCCCTCAATACGTTAAGTTTTCTATTAAATAAATTAAAATTTATTAAACTTTAATTCGTTACCCAAACATTAAATAAGTTAATTAATTAAATAAATAAATAATTAATATACATTAAAAAATAATTAATTAATTAATTAATATTAATAATAAATAATCATTATTTAACTAATATACATTAGGATAGTTAATTATTTAATTAATTATACTTAATAAACCTTAAGCAATTATTTAACTAGGGTTGTTACACCTAAAATTAGACAATATTTGTTGTTTTAAAATGCCTAGTTATTTGACATGGTTTATGTCCAAACCAGTGCTATAATACTCATACATTCATGCCCTATAATTAGAAATAGATGTCAATTTCCCTTGGAAACTTGCAATGGAATGCACAATGATGTCCAAAGAAGTGGCCAATAAGACTCTGTTAGGCTCTCTAGTCTCCCTTAATTGTTCCTCGAGGGTTCATCATATAATCAAACCTTCATCAATTTTAGTGTTTGCATTGTGTAGTGGTGGTGGGTTGGGGTTTTGATCTTCTTGGTTTTCTTCTGAGTGTTTTAAATTGTCTTGAGGTTCCATTGTATTATATATGTTGCAATTTAAAATCTATGACATGTAAATTAGGTTCATTTTTTATTTAAAATACAAAATTACATATTTTTTTAATTTAGATTATTGGGAGAAAAATACTAAAATCGAATGACTAAATTGGATTAAAATTAAGAAAAATGTAACATACCTGGACAGGGTGGGCCCCTCTTCCCTTTCTTCCTCTTCTCTCGCTCGACAATATTTTCCCAATGAGAGAAGCGGGAGTGTGATTTCTGCAAAATGGGTAAAAATCACGCTCATATATTTTTATCAGTAAGATCACATGCATGTCCTTAGGACTATGCACACATTCTTAAGACCATGTACATATTATTAATACCATCTACGTGGGTTTTCCACTAAACCTACATGGAAATCCATGTGGAATTTCGACCATATCCAAACCTATAGGTATAGCAATGCATGCACATTCCTAGAAACGTGCACGTGATCCTGCCATTGCGCGTTCTTAATCATTCCCTTGCCACTTTTTCGAACACAAACTTTTTGCACTAACCCAAAATTATTTAATGCAATTATGAAATGGTGTAAGAGTTTTAATGGTTTGCAATAATGTCTGTGGTATTGCATGAGTGACTCATGTTTTAGTATGGGTTTGTGTGTTGGTTTCATGATAGTTTCCTATTTGAATTTGTACAATGGGCTACAACTTTGTTTTATGTGTAAGTATGGTTGACCAAACCCAACTTTGTTTCACTTTTATTTTATTGATAAATATAGTTCAAACTGAATGTAGCATAATATAAGGAAAGCTAGATGTTTCAGCTACCCCATATTGGTTTTTATATATAACCATATATTTATGACATAAATAATAAAAAGAACGTTGAAAAGTTCATTGTTTAAATTTGTTCTATCTCTTGCCCGCATATATTTAAGAGGTAAATAATAAACATAACTTTGAAAAGTTCACTGTTTAAATTTGTTCTATCTCTTGCCTACATATATTTCATATTCTTAAAAACGAAAGTCGTATGCAAAATAAAGATATTTTTCACATCTAAGTTATCAAATGGTGGGTTTTATAGATAAAATATGAGAAAAAAACACACGATGAGGCTACGCTCACTTCTCTATTATTCAATGAAGAAAGATTACATTCTTAAATAGGAAAAGACTCTACTGAGTCAGTTACATGCAAACCAAAGACAACTAGACTCTCAACTACGAACTGACTCTTATAACTGACACATGTAACTGGCGCTTACTCCATTATATCCAAGTCTCCCCCTTAATGGAGAATGGATTGACTTCTACACCTAACATCTCCCTAAACAGTTCAAACTTAATCTTTCCAAGAGGCTTAGTGAAAATATCAACAACATTTTCACTAGTATTGCAATACATAAGAGGTATTTCATTTGACTGCAACTTTTGTCTAACAAAATGAAACGAAGCTTCAACATGCTTTGTCCTTGCATGAAAAATTGGATTCTTCGAAATATTGATTGACATTTGATTATCACATTTTATCATTGTAGGTCCCTTTCGTTCTTCTCCAACATCTTGAAGAAGTCTTCTTAACCAAACAACTTCACAAGTTGTTGCACACAAGGCTTTATATTCTACTTCAGTAGAAGACAAAGATACATTAGGCTGCTTTTTACTACTCCATGAAACAACCCCGAATCCAATGCCAAACACATATCCAGTGGTTGATCTTCGATAATCTAGATTGCCAGCCCAATCAAAATCTGAGTAATCTGTCAACTCAATATCATATGCATCAGTATATTTAATACCATAATCAAGTGTTCCTTTTAGATACCTGAGCACTGCCTTTGCTGCATTCCAATGGATTTCATGAGGTTTCACGATAAACTGACTTAACACACTCACAAATTATGAAATATCAGGTCTAGTTGTGGTGAGATAATTCAAACTACCCACCATCTGTCTATACACAGTTCCATTCACCTCCTTCAAACCATCATCACAAGAAAATTTCACATTCTGTTGCATGGGAACAGTAGAAGACTTACACTGATCCATTTTAAATCTCTTAAGTATTTCTCTAATATACTTACTCTGACAAACACAAGTTTGGCCTGCATTTCTCCAAACTTCAAGACCTAGGCAGTAATGTAACTCATCAAGATCTTTAATTTCAAAATTTTTTGATAACTGCTCCTTGATTTCATCAATTAACTTCTCTGCATTTCCCGTAATTATTAATTCATAAACATATAATGAAATCAATACTATATACCCATGTTCATCAAATTTGGTATACAGATTTGGATCACTTTTGCTCCTCATAAAACCATGTTGAAGAAAGAAAGAGTATATCTTCTCATACCATGACCTAGGTGCTTGTTTTAGTCCATACAATGCTTTATTTAACTTATACACTAAGTGTTCTTGCCCCTTTTCCACAAACCCTTCAGGTTGAGTAAGGTAAACCTCTTCCTTTAACTCACCATTCAAAAATGCATATTTAACATCTAACTGATGTAGCTTCCAATGATACTTTGTAGCCAAAGAAATTAACATTATGATAGTATTCAATTTAGCTACTGGTGTAAATGTTTCAGCAACAATTCTTTTGTAGCCAAAGAAATTAACATTATGATAGTATTCAATTTAGCTACTCGTAAATACATAATCAATACCTTATGTTTGTGAATACCTATTTGCAACCGCTCTGAGTCTAGCCTTATACTTATCTATACTACCATTTGATTTAAACTTGGGTTTGTATATCCATTTGCATCCAATGGGATTCTTATGTTTAGGCAATTCAGTCAATTCCCAAGTATTGTTTTTCATTATAGATTCATATTCTTCCTCCATTGCATTTCACCATTCATCATGTTCATTATCTTCATCAAAACTCATGGGTTCTATGATATTTGAAATGCTACTCATTAGAGCATAGTCTTTATACCTCTCAGGAAGCCGAATTTGTCATGAAGATCTTCTCAATTGATTATCTTCCTCCCCACTTTGTGAATATTTTTATTCACCTCTAGGTGAACTGTGACTGCTTGAATTGTCCATATCACAGAGCCCTTCTTGTTGTTGATGCTACTATCACTGCGGTTGTGGCTTCTATTGTGTGGGTTGTTGTTGCTGCTGCTCTTCTTTAAATCCTTCATCAAGAAGTCTATGTCATCCCTCATGGTTGTTGTTGTCATGATTTCCTGCTTCCTGCTCATGGAAAAGTACATATCTACTTGCAAATACTTTGTGAGTAGAAATATCAAACAGTTTTTATGCTTTAAATTCAGAACAATACCCAATGAAAATACATTTAATGGATTTAGCATCCAATTTCCTCCTATTCTCCTTTGGAATATGATCAAAATCCTTACACCCAAATACTTTCAAATTATGAATTGTAGGTTTGGAACCATACAAGGCTTCGAAAGAAGTAACATTATCACGACACCTTGTTGGACTTATATTCTTTAAATAAATGGTTGTATTTATGGCTTCATCCCAAAATGAATTTGAGAGATTCTTATCTTTCATCATGTTGTGTGCACACTCTACTAGAGTTCTATTTTTTATTTCAACGACTCCGTTCTGCTGTGGAGTGTGAGGTACTGTAAACTGTTGTACTATTCCATGATCTTTACAATATTTGTTGAAGTCCCCTGATTTATACTCTCCCCTTGATTTGAACAGAGGATTTTGATGGATTTTCCTGTCTTCTTTTCCACCATGGTTCTGAATTCCTTAAAGTACTCAAAAACATCACTTTTTTGTCTAAGGAAGTAAACCCATGTGTATCTCGTGCAATCATCAATAAATAGAATAAAGTAAAATGCACCTCCTAAAGACCTATTCTGCATAGGCCCGCAAACATCAGTATGCACAAGATCTAAAACATCTTTCCTTTTCCTATTAGGATTAGAGGGGAATTCATCTCTGTGCATCTTTCCTAATGCACATCCATCACAAGCAACCTTCTCATTATTTAACATGGGAATTCTTTCAACCATATTCTTTTTCTGTAATAACAATAAATCAAGATGATTGATGTGTCCATACCTTTGATGCCAAAGAATCTTTGTTGGCATAGTTGCAGAAGTCAGTGCGTGATGTGCTTTGCTGGTAACATCAAGTTGTATAGGCCTCCTCCTCTCGCTCACGTTGCAATAGTTTAGAAGTGGTCCAACAGATCCTTCACTATGCAATAATTCCTGAAGAACTCAACCTTCAAGTTCTGATCTGTAATGGTGGACACATAGATCATTTTTTTCTTTATTCCCAGCACATACACCACATTGTGAATGTGACGATCAGTACCATTCGACAATGTCACAGGAATGTCTCCATATCCATTGATCTAATGAGCGCGATCATCACCAAGATATATGTTGGTGCCATTCTGTGCTTCTTTAAAATTAGCATACCAATTTTTATTACAAGTCATATGTACTGATTCTCCGGAATCCACAAACCAGGCATCAAAATCATCAGTTTCAGCAGATAAAGAAGTGTTAGACACAAACAACCTAAGATCCCATGATTCAAAATTTGGGGGTTCATCAATATCATCAATAGTAATAAATAATCTGAGATCATGATTTGACGATTTTTCTGCATAATGACCTGAATGTGTTTTATGTTTATTCCTAGCCTCATCGCTTTTATTCTTATGACAGTCTTTAACAATATGTCCAGGTCGACCACAATAAAAACAACTATTTGACTCATTCCTATCAGATTTCATACCTTGATTTGGAGATTGTCTTCTCTGCGATGAACTGACTCTCTTCCATGAATCGCCTCTCTTCCATTAACTGCCTCCTCTAGCTCTTTCTCCTGATCTCCCTTTCACAGATCTCTTATTTGACCAAAGTGTCGAATCTTTATTCTGAGGCTTCAGATTCCCGTGCCTCTCTTCCTCTTGCAGCAAAATACTTGTCAGTTCTTCAAACATGGGAGGTTTCTCCCTTGCTGCGAGACCTGTTATGAACATATGATAATATTCTAGCATACCATTTAAGATAATAGTGACCAGGTCAGTGTTGGAAATAGTTTCACCTATATTTACTAGCTTGTCTTTCACCTCTTTAATGCGACCAAAAAATGAACTAACAGATTCATTTCCATCCATCTTAATGCTTAGCAATGTAGTTTTCAGGAACAAAATGTGATTTTCTTTGCTAGTTTCATACAATGATTTAAGCGTTGTCCATGTTGCAGCAGAAGTTGTAGCTTCTCTTATGTGGAATTATGCTATCTTTAACTGACATGTGCAAGAATACCTTTTCCTTGTTTTTGTGCCTCTCCTAATCTTGGATCTGTGTTGTTGTCGCTCTTGTAGCCGCATCAGGTTCTAGTTCAGTTCCCTTTGCAATGTTCCAGACACCATAGCCCTCCATGAGCATTTGCATCTTGAATTTCCAGTTAATGAAGTTCGAGCCATCTAACTTGTTGGCTTCGTTGAGGTAAGTCTCCGCCAGCAGATTCACCATCGCTGCAAGATATTCTCTGCAAGTGAATCACCAAGGATATGCAACTTTCTGTAGAGTTTTATCCTTTGTTGAGCAGTCCGTCACTCTGCCTTCGGATCCACTGATATAAATCTACCTCTGTTCTCAGCTTAAATCATGCATGCATCCATGTGAATAAATAAATCGTGAATGGAGGAGATCCTTTTGTTTTTCAACGCTTCAAACAAAAAAAACGTACGCTTCCATGCAAAGTCCTCACACCCTTCCCTCACAAATCAAATTGTGGATTAGACAAATTGTTCTCATGCAAATCATGTAAATAATCTCCACGCCCTCCAGTTTTTCATGTTATCCATGTCTGCGTAACAAGAATGTTTCCACACCTCACATGTACTCTGGCTGCGGGATGTCTACACCTCTCGAGTACTCTGTCTGCGGGAATTTCTAAAGATTTCTGCACTGTAACGTTATCTTGGATGAGGAAATTTTGTTTTTTTATTCCTGTAGAAAGTTTGAGTAGTGTGCCACCGCACCCTACTAGAGGAGGGACCTGCGGACCTCTATGAATTTTCGCAACTCTCCCCGTGGCTCTGATACCAAGATAAAATATGAGAAAACAACACAGGGTGAGGCTACGCTCACTTCTCTATTATTCAATGAAGATATATTACATTTTTAAATAGGAAAAGACTCTACCGAGTCAGTTACATGCAAACCAAAGACAACTAGACTCTCAACTATGAACTGACTCTTAGAACTGACACTTGTAATTGGCACTTACAATTGTCGCTTACTCCATTATTTCCAAGTTTTATTGGTGCTAATATTAGAAGAGATAATTTAAATATGATATTTAATTAATTAAAACCATGGTAAATCTATATTTTATGAATGAGCTCCTCACATTTATTTAAAAAATAATATACAAAGTTTTCTTTCACATTTTTATTAGTACACTCTTCCCACTTTAAGAAAAATGAAATGGATATAGTGGAATAGACCAAATAGTACTATAACAAGTAGTTCATTATAGCCTTATTGTTTTGAGGTCATTTATGAAATCACCCTCCATGCAACATGAAAAAACTCTTATGTTCTAAATCATAATTCACACACACAATATGTTTTGCATGGTTTTCTATTTGCACGGTTTGCTATTTGCAGTAATCTATAAACAGAAATGGAGAAAAATATTGTGCCCAGAGTAGTCGGAGATCCAAATCTATTTGATTAGCTACCGATAGTCATAGAAAAGCCAGTGCTAGTTTCAGCTTATCCACCATAATATCGCCTACTCTCATACCCAAATGCCATACATTTACTTGGTCTCACCACCAACAAGACGTTGGATGAATCTAATGATGGATTGAGATAGGGAACCTATAGATGCAAAGCAAGAGGCACCACATAGGACATCCACAATGAAGGTGACAATTTAAGATCGAGATCGACTAGTAGGTTTAGTTGTTTGCCTTTAACCACTATATCATCATAGGTATCATGGGTAGAGGAAATACCTACAGGAAATGATTTTGTATATAAAATTGTTTAGTTTGAACCAGTGACTTCAAAAGCATCACAAGATGCAAATCTAGTAGTTGAGATAGGGAACCTATAGAGGCAAAGCAAGAGGCACCACATAGGACATCCACAATGAAGGTGATAGTTTAAGATCGAGATCAACTAGTAGGTTTAGTTGTTTTCCTTTAACCACCATCATCATAGGCATCATGGGTAGAGGAAATACCTACGGGAAATGATTTAGTATATACAATTGTTTAGTTTGAACCAGTGACTTCGGAAGCATCACAAGATGCAAATCTAGTAGTATACCTAAGTCAAACGTAATATTTGAAACACATAAAGTTAGATCCATGCCTAGTACGAGGAAATTCATTTCCCACATATTGAGAGCCCTGTTTACCTAGTATCACTCCATGTCTAGCATTATACCAAAAAAATAAGTTTTGGTGGTGGTTATGGATCTCTAAAAAGTAGCCATTCTCATGATGATGAATTACATCTCATAACTAATCCTTTTACTTAGGCCTCTTGATTCTTTTTTTTCTGATTTCCAATGGTCCCAAAGCTAAGACATATCTTTTTTCTAGGATGACTCTAGTGGAAAATAAAAGGTGATCCAAATGACTACAAGTTATAAAACACACCACAAACAAAAGATGCATAATTCTCCAGATCACGAACAATATGTCATATTTCAAAGTAGACCATAATCTTGTTGAAACGTGCCAACTAATTTCCCATGGTTGTTGAGACATGTGAGGATTTCTTGTCTCTTGCTACTCTATAGTTAGTTAAACCAAATCATTAAAAATAGAATATGGACATGCGTAACTATTTGATCAGTTTGTGTTAGTGTTTGATTAGTTTTTGTAACTGTTTGATAGATGTTATACATTTATGCATTCCCATAGAGGCAAAGCAGAGTGGGGGATGAGTGTAAAAAATGTTGTAAGCTGGTGTTTGGTTGTTGGAATCCTCTCTTTATCAATAAAAATATTGATTATCATTGCCTTATGAATGTTTCCCTTTTGAAGGGTTTTACCAGATAAATATTGTGTTCATTGTGTGATTGTTTGTTGCTTTATTTCTGGCATTAAAATCTTATTCAATTTATTCTTCTGCCCCCCATAAAGTGATATAAGAGCTCATAAGGAAGGAATAGTCAACAAATATTTTACACGTGCGATATTGGATATCACTTATCACTAGTAATCTTGTTCAAAGGGGGCCATAATTGATAACACACTTCATATCTGAAAAAATTCTGAGATCATAGATGTAAGGAACTTTAAAAGGGTGTGATTATCTTGTGCATCATCGGTCTCTTTGTGAAAACCATGGAACGATCTAGTTGAAAAGTAGTGGAGTGATCTCATTGAAAAAAATCGTTGAAGGTCATTTAATCTGAATGCACATGAAATTTGAAGGTCATTTAATCTGACATTTGAATGCACATGAAATGAGGTATGTGTATAATATACAAAGTATGAAAGATTGTTTTTATTAAGCACACGATATTCTTTATAAAGGATCTCCTTGGTAAACTATTGGGAGGATGTTCCAAAATATGTATGTTATAAATGATCCACTTTATAAACTAAGAGGTGGATATTTTTTAGTAAAATGTTTTAAGGTATATTTATATTAAATATTTTTTTGTTGCTTAAATTTTTTTATTCTGAGTTTCAACCTTGAAATAGAACTTAATTACTACTCCATATTAAAAATCATGGTTTGTTATAAGTTGTGGTTTGGGAGTTTGTGGTAATGGAAAAAGTGCAAAGTTCAAAGTTTGAGGTGGATAAATTAAACGACAAGAATAAATTTGAGTTATGGAAGCTCAAGATGCGGGATTTTCTTGTGCAACAAGGATTGCAAAAGAAGTTGGCGAACAAGAAAAAGAAACCAAAAAACATAACAAATGAGGACTCAGAATATTTGGATGCAAGAGCCCTCGGTACCATTTGTTTGTGTTTGGCATTTGAAGTTTTGTTTAACATTATTGGAGAGCAAACAACATCAAGCTTATGGAGCAGACTGGAAATATTTTACATGAAAAAGTCCTTGACGAATATAATCTTCTTGAAGAAGGAGTTGTATATCTTACAAATGAAAGAAGGTACACAAATTATCGATCATTTAAATTTTTTCAATACTGTGACTTGTCAATTATCTAGTATGGAAGTAAAATATAAATATGAGGAAAAAACAGTCACACTGTTGTGTTCATTACTTAAATCTTGGGATCATTTAGTCACATCTATGTGGTTTAGGACAAAAAACATGATTGATTATGATACTGTTGTGGGAGCTTTGTTGATTGAGAAGATGAGTAGAAGATCCAATCAAGAAACCTCAACATGAGAAACAATGGTGGCTAAAGGTGGATCTAAAGAAAGAGGGGGGGATTGACGAGATATATCCAAAGATAAGTTGGTAGGAAGAAAGGGTAGGGAAAAATGTTGGTACTGCAACAAAATATGACATCTCAAGAAAGATTGTTGGAAAAGAAAGTATTATGAGGAGAATGTCAAAAATGAAGCAAATTTGGTTGAGACAGATTCAGGTATGATTGATGCAGTTTTATATGTTTCTAGTATATCACAATATCAGGAAGAATAGTTGTTAGATTATGGTGCTTCCCACCACATGTGCTCACATAGAAATTAGTGAACACTACTTACCAGTTTGTTGATGAAGGTGTTGTTTTGATGGTAAATGGTATTTCTTGTAAAACTATTGGGGTTGGAAGCATTAGAGTCAAGATGTTCGATGGTATTGTTAGAAAGTTAACATATGCAAGATATGAACTTAAGAAAAATTTGATTTCCTTAGGATTTTTGGATTCTAGTAGATATAAGTATATAGGTCAAGGTGGAGCACTAAAAGTGTCAAAAGAAAGTTTAGTGGTGATGAAGGAAACACATATTGATAATATTTATAATATGGAAGGAAGTAATGAAGTGGAATTTGAGGAAACATATGTATCTTCTTATTTATGGCATCAACAACAAGGTCATATGAGGAAGAAAGGGCTACAGGTTACTTCCATACTTAGAGTCTTTGTTTCAAAATTTCTTCTTTTATTATGTCTTTGTTGGTTATGTGATGAAGTTAAGGGATATAGATTGTGTGATCCTACTTCTCAAAAAATAATCATTAGCATATATATGTACATGGAACACTTAGAAGTAGTCGAGGATCCCAAAGAGGACTTTGTTTGCAAACTCACGAAATCATTGTATGACCTAAAGGTACTTAGGCAATGGTACAAGATGTTAGATTCTTTCATAGTCAACCAAAATTTATTAAGAAATAACTATAACCATTGTGTTTATAGTACATTTGTTATATTTCTATTATTTGTTGATGATATGCTTGTTGCAAGCCAAAGCATGATTGAGATCAACAAGTACATTTCAAATGAAGGATCGAGGAGCAACAAAACAAATCTTGGGAATAGAAATATACATAGACAATAATGGTAAGATGTTTTTATCACAACAAAAGTCTATGGAGAATATACTCATGAGGTTTAGTAGGAACATTGTGAAACCGATAAATATCCTTTTAGCTTTCCATTGTAATATTTCTTCAAGTTTATTTCATGGTTATGATGAAGAAAAAGTTTTTTCTCGTATACCATATGTTAGTACAGTATGAAGTATGTATGCGATGAAATGGTGAAGATTAAATAGTTCACATGCAACAACTAGTATTGTCAGTGGACACATGGAAAATCCAGGTAAAGAGCATTGGGAACAGGTGCTTCAGTATCTTAAAGGCATGATGAGTATCACCTGTAGTGGTTGAAAATGATTTAGTTTGTGGTTATGTTGATTTAGAACTTTCAGAAGACTTGGACAATAGGAGATCTACCCCAGGTTATGCCTCACATGAATGCATGGATCTTTTGGGTAAGTTTGGACAAATACATCATAAGGTGTTCTGTGGTAGTCAAAGTGTTGTGCATTTGACTAACATTCCAACTTATCAAAATGGGACAAGGTATAACTTTGTAAGACATGTTACTAATGGAGATGGAGTGGTCCATACTCCATCAAATTGTATAGACATATTGCATAGCAGTGTGGTGTTTGGATTTTCTTGGATTGTAGTAAAGGTGATAAATAAACTTCGGCATTATCAGTACATTGTAGTCAAGGTGGAGATTGTTGAAATGTGCCAACAAATTTTCCATGATTTTTGGGATATGGGCGGATTTCCTTGCTCTTCCTTGATGAATAAAAATATTGATTATCATTACCCCTTGAATATTTCCTTTTTAAGGATTTTACCAAGTAAATATTGTATTCATTGTGTAAATATTGTATTCATTGTGTGATTATCGCTTGCTTTATTTATGCTATTAAAATATTGTTATGTTTATGTTTCCGCTGCCCAACCGATCTGAGTTGATTTATTGCAATACACCGAGTTAGATAAATAAATAAATTAATAAGATAGGCATGCTTGCAAGGAGACCATGGTCATTAGTAAGTCATGGTGAGAGGACCATGCTTCAGGGATTAATCATGACTACGTGGAGGATGAGAAGCGAAAACATTTTGAAAATGAAGTAGAGGGTGACAGATGGATGAAATAGTTATGGAGAACGTAGAGGGTGATAGATGGATGAAATAGGTAGGGAGAACCTCACATTTGTATAGTATCAACCTAGAAGGATAACATATAACATTAAGAGACATTAGTTTGGGGTGTTTACAAGATTTTTTTTTAATTGTTTCTGAAGGCAATCAACCTGCTAGTGACTGTTATGTGGAGTAATATAATTGGTGTAAATTTATTTTTAACTCCAAATTTATTATACTAAGAAAATAATTTATCTTTATTGTAAAAACATTTTTTAAATTAAAAAAAAAACTTTAGTAAAGATTTATATCTCAAATAATTTGGTCCATGTCAAAAATTAAAATCACATAGATACGTTATCCTTGAAATTGCTGTAATGTGTCATTTCTGAATTTTTTTATTATTTTAGAGATTTGATTTCCAAAGTATCAACTTATTTATTATAAATATTATAATATATTTTAGTCCAACATTCTCTTATGTAGCACGTTCGTTTTACGATTGAGATTTCCCATACTTACCTTTTTATTAAATTCTTAAACGACACATAATGCACTCCGCTGGGTCATAGCCGTTCGTAATGTTAAGATTAGGGTTCCTTTGATTTGTTTATTTTAATTATTGGAGCTTCCTGGAAGTCCTTTATTATTTTAGAGATTCTGAACTTCCTTGAAGTCCGTTAATTTGTTTATTTATTGATCGGGAACTTCGTGGAGTTTCGGCGCTTATAGCTAATTGTTCTCAAACGATTTATTTTTCAAAAAACAGGGGTAATTTTTTTTAAAGTTATTTTTCAGTAGGTTTTTTGGTAGTAGGTTTTTTGGTAGTGTGGTTTTAAATTTCCAATCAATCCATAATTCTAGTCATTTAAAAAAAGACAAAATATTAGAATAAGATTTTAAAATGCATACAACTTTAATCCATACATACATAACTAATAA
The DNA here is from genome assembly GCA_010110895.2 of Picea sitchensis. NCBI lineage: Eukaryota > Viridiplantae > Streptophyta > Pinopsida > Pinales > Pinaceae > Picea > Picea sitchensis. Next base: position 76,950 of record SNQJ01S0016369.1, on the reverse strand, counting down.
TTAAGCTGAAAATCTGACAGTTTTGATTGTAAAATGAATTCAACATACTCAAAAAAATTAATAAAATAATAAAATTACACATAATTAAATACTCAAATATACACAGATTTAACAAATTCTCTCACCAGAAATATCACGGTAAAAAGCCCAAAAATTTAAAACAATTAGACTACAGCATTGAATGTAAAGAAAATACTGTTTTAGCCCTGAACGAATTTTCCACGCCCACAAACACCTGGCGATGAAGTTATGGGCTGTGTGCACATTAATTGCGCCAGCCAAAGGAATACAATTAGCCACCGCCCTTGTAATTTTAAATTGTTCGTTGTTATCCGTGAAGCAAATACTGTTTTAGCCATGGACGAATTTTCCACGCCAACAAAAAGTATTAATTCGTAATCTCTTAAAATATTGATATGCATAAAAGTAAGTTAATTAATCAACTATTTAATTCTTAGGCAAGCAAAATCTCGATATGCGTGAACGCACCGCTTCTTCTCGAAAGTTTACATTGTACTGTGAAGCATTTGAATCCGTTTACAAGTTTTTACTACTTCTCGCTGGCCATTAACAGATATACCCTGATTTCTCCATCATAAAGGTTGTTAGATAATGTACAGAGATATGAGGTAATGGTGATCGAAATGCCGTGTGATAATGTACACGCAATATCACTACATATGAGGTAACGGTCATGCATGTTAATAATAAGATATAATAAGTATTGGGATATAACAATTGTTTTTAATGTTATTAATATATAACAATTAAAAAGTATGTATTTTGTATTTTATGGTTGTGTATATTATAAAGAAGATGTGTAGTATTTATTGGTAAATATTTTAATATTAAATTAAAATAATATTTCTATGCTGTTTTGAATGAGAATAAAAATAATATTTCTTACCTGTTTTGAACGGGAATGTATATTAGATTTTTGCGGTTGAAATTATATCTCTGTCCATAAGTTTATTTTTTAAGGAGATATTTTATTTCTAAGATTATATATCTAGGGTTTTGAAATAATACTTTTTTGTTTATTTATTTTTTAGAAGATATTTTATTTCTAAGATTATATATCTAAGGTTTTGAACAGGAATAATCTCAAATGAGGTGAGTCACGTTTTACTTTGATTCAATTTTAATTTTAAGTATATATATATATATATATATATATA
>SNQJ01S0016369.1:61899-72504 GCA_010110895.2 Picea sitchensis | reverse complement strand
GATATTCACCACAAGCTTAATTGGAATTATAGCATTGAGAAAAGGATTATTGGGGGATGGAAAGCTTATTGTGGGATTGAAAACAATTGTAAATCAGCTGAACTTTGGAGTTGGGATAAGAAGAAACTCCTCTTTGAGAATTTTGTTACACCTATTATTCTTTATGTATGTGAAGTCTGTGGATGTAGTATCTCTCGTGAATCCTAGAGAAAAACAGAGCAAATACAAAAGAATTTTATAACCTATAATCTCAAAATTAAAGGAAATGCACCCTATCCCATCCTCCTCATAGAAACAAGCCTCTCCCCCATTGAGAGCATGGCTATGACTATATACCTAATGTATAAGAACAAGTTAAACAACATGGAATACAAGAGGCTACCTAAAATCGCTTCCAAATCAAGTCATAACCACCATCGACTCAAGCGAAGATGGCATAAAGACTCTCAATCTTGGCTAAAATATTGGGGAATCATGGAAGAAACCATTTTGTAGAATAAAGATACCATTAAAAAAAACATCAAATCAAAATTTAAGGAAAAAATGTTGTGTGATAAAGAGTTAGAGGAAAAAAGAAAATTAAGGTGTTATAAAGATGTAATCAACCCTAACTAGAAGATCAAAATTATCTATCTGTTTTGCCAAGTGTAAAGAAAAAAATAAGCATTGCTAAGATAAGAACCAATTCTCACGAGCTCCATAGTGAAACTGGGCATTGGTCAATTCCTAAAATGCCATGGGATGAAAGAGTGTGTCACCTTTGTGATACTAAGAAGGTTGAAGATGAAAAGAACTTTCTCTTAGATTGTCCAGCCTATCCCTATATTAGATCTCATTTTCAAAATATTGATCACACTACCCACCTTCCTAACCTCTTAACTCAACAAAAATATGGTGATTATATTATTAAAAATCTTGATACCTATTAATCATAGTTATTATGAATCATCATCATATATATTATTATGAATCATATTTAAATATATATAGATTAATCTATTATATGGATTATAATATAATATATCATTATAAAATAATATTATATATATATATTTAATATACAAACACAATTTTAAAGAATGACAAGTAATCATTTATTCTCTTAAAGTTTGAATAAGTCAACTTAATTTAAGTAGATGTCTATATATATATATATATATATATATTTATTTGCAAACATAAATTAAAATTAGTTTATTTAATCCACTCTTAACTTATTTTTGAATGAATATATGTAATAATTTTATTAAATGTATTGAAAATTTTAAAATATATGTAATATGTAATGATAATAGACTAAAACTAAAAAATAATACTTTTAGGTTAAATAGGTAAATAAATTTGAAGTAGATTTTAGAATTGAATCATCACGAGAATTTTTTTATAGTGTAAAAATTTGAAGATTTACAACTAAATACAAAATTAACATGGATTTATGAAGATGCTATTTTTTAAGCTAAAGATTGTTTGATCTTGTTTTACAAGAAAAAGGTTGCTCTAGAAGCGTAGTATAAACAATTAAATTAGTATAGGATATCTGAAATAATTATTTAATTGAAATTGTTATTGTTCTATTTAGTCAACTTCATTTTTTACAAGATTTTTTTGAAAGTAAATTATGTCAAAACTTAAAAATAGTTTACTTCCATTTTGCATATTCATACATCATTGTAATAAAGTCAATTATGTTTCTTAAATATTATAAGGTTTGGCCAAGTTACATCATCTCATACTAAAGTGAAAAGGTTACAAAGAATGAAACATCCCCTCACACTAAACAAATTATAAAGGTACCTAGGTTGTATAATATCTTTCTTACTAAACAAATTGTAAAGGTTATCTACTTTATAACATCTTTTTCAAACTAAATTATAAAAGAATCTCTATAAAAAGCAAGTGAATCTATGAAGGAATGAAATGGATCAAATCCCTCAAGGTGCAAACTATTTTAGAATGCAAAAACATGATAAAAATATTGAATCTCCATATAGTTAATCCCTATTCACATCCACTCTATTGACATTATTTTTTTTCATACCTTTTGATATTCTATCTCTTATTCTTATTTACAACATGATAATCACACTATTCTATTTTCATTTTATTTTTCTCATATTTTGACCATGCTCTATGTGATGAAATATGCTTTCACTTTCACCTTCTACAACTAAGCATTAATACACTTACATGTTTATTATTGAAATCCATGCAATGTATCTATACATTGATATTTTAAAAAGAAAGCATAATGATAATATACTATTTTAAGTAAGGCAATGCTAATAGAGATAAAATCCTATCCAACAAAACAAATCACTAGACTTGACCTTGTAACATAAAACCTCTTTGGAATTTCATATGCATTTTAAATTGTAAAGTATTATAGAATGGTTTACATTATTGAAATCAATGTATTGAATAATTCAACACTTTTTCTTAGTTTTTTTTTTGTAAGTGAGCTGAGATTCTATATTACTAAGAAAATTATGTTACAAAAAGGGATGGAGGGGTATCCCCTGATATGCTAAAAAGAAAACTAGATCAGGGGTCCCAAAGTTGTGTTGTCTACATAAGCGAGGGGAGGGCTGCGTCGCCATCCTGGGAAACCAACTCAGTCTCCGAAAACTCGTTTGAAAACAGAAACTTATACCATAAGATATACATAAAACCAAGAACGTATAATAGGGGTTACTGATATACTGATAAACAAAATGACCTTGGGTTGAGGTTGTGTTAGTCCAAGAGGATTGAATGACTTTCATCTCCTTCCTTTCTTCCCTCGCTCTCCTTTTTCTGATCCATTGTGCGCATCTTTCTAATGCAGGCTAGTGTTCCACGTTGATCTGTTGGAGTGATGTCCATGTGGTGGACATAGAGAAGGTAGAGTTGGAATTGTTGAGCCAGTTGTTCCATTTTTTCACTTTGGTTCCTCTGGTCCTCTGTTCTTCTTCTTGTGCTGGCCTCCAAGTTGATGACGTGGCTTAAAATTTATGTGAGCTCCTTCTTGTGGCAACGGTTTGCCACCCTGCTGGTCTCATTCTTTTCATCTCTCAACTTACTTATCAACATTTTTGTACGCCAGGCTTCCTCTACCGTTTTGTTGTCGAGGGTTTTCCTGGGCTGTGTGGCACCTGGGTCCCTTTTCTCATCTTCTTCTCAGATGAGTTCTGCCAAGGCTTTGCCTTGCCGCTTGGTGTTGACTTCCTGCTCCCACTTGTCGATGACCTCTTTTCCCCTTGTATCGACCTGCTCAAGAAAGGTGCATTTGGCCTCCCTAGCCACCTGTTCCATTCTAGTGATCTTTCGGACGCTTGTTGGAGGTTCCTCCCCAAGAGGCCCTCTCTTACTCTCAATATTCTTCCTTCTTACCATATTTGTTTGAATTCAATGTCTTATGTCTTGACTTCGTCTTCCATTTCTATTCACCCCTTGCTGGTCTCTGAAATTGTTTCACGTTGGTCTGTAGCTATCCCTGATGCTTCTTCTTTTAAGGTGTTTTCCGGGATGTGATCTTATCCTGGTAATCATTGTTCTCCCATAAAGGCGTACCTTTTGGTACTTTTTCACTGTTTCAAAATGTGTGTACTTGGGATTCCTATCGTCGTCCCTGCACCAATCCTTCTCCTTACACATTGTACGCCAATCATTTCCTCCCACGGGACCTGTGCATGGATGAGGTGTCCCCATTCTTTCCCTGGGGATATCCTTTTGATCTTCATCCTTTGTCGTCTATGGATTACCCTTTCCACTCTCCCATGACTAACCCCTGTACTTCATTCTATTGATTGGACCGTGGTGTCATCCTGCCTCTTGTGGGGTGACCGTGATCTACATTGTAACTCGTGTTCAAATGGTGTCCTATCGGATTATGCCTGGATTCTTCTTTCCCTTCAATTAATTCTGTGTCTCCAACCTCAATGTGGTCATCTATACTTCGGTTGTCGTCATAGTCATTTGCCGCTAGTTGGGTGTAGTCCGTCTGAAACTGGACATTCAGGATGTTACTCCATGTCGAATCCAGTTCATATCCTTCCTTGTTGACCCCTTCATTAACGATTATATCCGCTAGTCCATTTGTTGAACTTTGGACCCAACGCATCTCCACTATGATCCCTGTCTGCAAATGCTCTTGATTTTTTTGCAGGGAGTATGCCAAGTGCCAGTGCCTCTGAATTTTTCCCACTGTCATGTTGTTTTGGAGTTTCCTTACTGTGTCGATGACTAGCATTGAATCTCCTAAGTTGTCCTTCCACTATTACATTGGTCACCCTTCCTGATGAAGTATCTCAAAGCTAGTCTCCAGGGCTCCAAATTCCACACCATTGTTGGTTGAGTTCCCCAGACTCCCAGCGTATAGCCTGATAGTGTTTCCTTGACTGTCCTTGATTACTCCCCCCATACTAGTCTGTCCTGGGTTACCTTTCAATGCCCCATCGAAATTTATCTTGAGGGAGCCCTCTAGTGGTGGTTTCCAGTTGCACTCACCTATTTGTAGTTGTGGCAACCATATTATCTTATTGGGGTTGCGTCCTCCTTTCAGTTGAAAAGCCTATAGAATTTTGAGATCTCGATCTGTGAGTTGCGCTCCTCCTGTCTGGCAGTTGTGGCTCTGTACCGTTTTTCTTGTAATGGCTATTATTGTTTTCTTGATCTTTCTTATTGTCCATATTTGGTTCCTGAAGATGTGTTGGTTTCGTTCCTTCCATATTGCCGAAATGACCATTCCAAGAATGAGGGTCCAACAGAGATTCACCACTTCATTTTCGCTGTAGTTTTGCTTCCATGCATTTATAATTGTGGAAATATTACCTCTGATCCTATCAGACTGTTGGAAAATGTCTGTCACCCAGTCCTAGACTTTTTTTGTGTAGGGACATTCATCCAGGAGATGGTTCATTGTTTCCTCCTTTTCTTCATATAGGTGACATCTTGAAGGGCCTATGAAACCTCTCTTCTTTAGGTTTTCCCAAGTTAGGATTTTGTTATGTTGTATTAGCCACTGCAAGATTTTTATTTTTGGCCAATGGGGGTTGTTCCAGAGCTTGTCCCATTGATGCGTCGAGTCTTCTTGGTCTTGGTTCACTATTTAGTGGTGTACTTCTTTCAGATTGAATTCCCCGCCAACTTTGTGCCCCCATATTAGCTGGTCATCTTTGTCCGTGACTGCAATTTTTCATCTCCCTAATTCCTCCTCCACCTCTTTAACTGTTGTTGCAGTCTGGTCTCTAGTCTGCGAGGTGAGAGTGTTCCCGATTAACCATTTGTTAATATCTATTTCTTTTTTCTAGTAATGGCAGACTCAGGTTTTTCCTTGGGCCATCGTCTCTTGTTGGAGTGCCTCTCGACCCGATTTTTCTATTCTGGGTTCATGTTGCCAGGGATCATCCTAGAATTGGGCGGTTCTTCCATTCCTTATTTCCCAAAAGCTGTGTGTCTGGATCCAGGTCTTGTTTCTCCAGGCTAAGTTCCAGATGGTGGAACCTTGCCTGGTGCCTCTAAAGCGGATTTTATCCTGGTCACTAATGTCCGAGCATACTTTGCCTTCCACGGGTTGACCCATGGCGTGGTCATTTCTTTGACCCATTTACACAATAGTTTCACCCCATAGGAATCATTGGTCACTTGCAAGTCATGTAGCCCTAGGCCTCCTTTGCTTTTCTGTTTACAAACCTTCTCCCAGGCCACCAGTGCCCATTTTTTTCTTGTTTACACTCCTCGCCATAGGAATTCCCTTTGTATGGTTCTTATTTTTTGTAGAATCCCCTTGGGGGATGGGAAAACTGACATCATGAAGGTTGGGATAGCTTCCAAAACCGACTTCGTTAGGATAAGTCTTCTGGCTAGGTTGAGGGATCTGTACGTCCAATGTTTTACCCGGTTTTGTAGCTTGTTGACTATTCCTTCCCATGTTGATAGCTTGTAGGCTTTGTCTATCAAGTGGATGCCTAAGTACTTGGTTGGGATGGATTTGCATTCAAAGCCCAAGATGTTGGCCAAATTCTTGGATAGCAGGGTTGGTATTAAAAAAGAAGATCATAGATTTGGACTGGTTTATCTCTGCCCCCGAGGCTTCCCCAAACTCGTCTAAGATTCATTTGTAGGCTTTGGATTCCTTGACCGTGGGCATGCCATGAAGTAAGGTATCATCCACAAACTGCTGGTGTGTAAAAGTTGGGAAATTCTCGTAGGTTTTGATACCTTTTATTTCCCCTGTTGCAGTTATGATTTTTATGCTTCGATTGAGTCCTTCCATCATTAAGAAGAAAATGAAGGGGGGCATCGAGTCTCCCTATCTGATGCCTCTCATGGGCTAGTAAGGTTTTCCAAGGGCTCCATTTACTAGTAGCGAGAATCTTGTTGTGGATACTAGGTTGACTATCTATCTGATCCAGTGTTGGGTGAAGCTGAAGGCTTCCAGGGTCCTGACCATATAGTGTCAGCTGATTTTTTCATAGGCTTTTGCTAGGTCTAGTTGTATTATCATTCCCCCTCTTTTCTGAAGCTTCAGGGTGTGGAGAAGTTTGTGAGCATGGATAATATTGTCCATTATTTGCATACCTTCCATGAAACCTGCCTGCTCTTGTGAAACCAGTGTGGGTAAAAGTGGTTTCAATCTATTTTCTATGACCTTGGAAAATATCTTATACACCACATTGCACAGCGCTATAAGTCTGTAACGATCGGGGGTTTTGGCTTCATTTTATTTGGGGATGAGTGTAATCATTGTAGCATTTAGTTCTTTCAAAATGGAGGTTGACCTTCTAGAGTCTTCCACTACCCTATAAACGTCATGTTTGACAACTTCCTAGCATGCTTTGAAGAAATCCACTGTGAAACTATTTGGGCTTGGGAATTTTCCATTAGGCATTTCCTGGAGTGCTTGATCTATTTCCTCCTCCACAATTGGCTTGTTTAGGTTGTTTTTTTTTTCGTCTGTTACTAGGCATGGGATATGCTGGATTACCTTTTGTATGGCCTCTGTTCTATCTTGGTTGGGTTCCTGGGATATCCCTTGGAAGTGGTATACCAAATTTGTTTCGATGTCCTTGTGCGACTCTCTTTCTATGCCATCCTGGTCCCTAATCTTCAAGATTTTGTTGTGGGCTCTTCTAGCCATAGTTGTTCTATGAAAAACCTTGGTGTTACTTTCTCCTTCCTTTAGCCATATGATCTGGGACTTTTGTCACCAGAGAGTTCCTTCTTGCTGGCACCGTTCACCCCATTCCTGTGTCATTTGGATCTCCTCCTTTTTTCGCTCTTCGTTATAGCCCTCCGAAATGAAGGTTTCCTGAAGCTTTTTCACTTTTTCTTCAATGTTGTTCTTCTCTTGGTTTATATTCCCAAAAGTGTCCTTGTTCCACTTCTTGAGACTATATTTGATATGTTTTAGTTTTTTGTAGAGTTTGAACTTCCTTGACCCTTGCTCTGGTTGCTCCTCACGCCACTACTGTTTGATTATTTCCTTGAAAGTTGGGTGTTCCATCCAGAATTTCTCAAATCTGAAAGGTTTGTTCTTTGGTGTGGTCTAGAAGCCTGCTTCCAGTTGCACTGACCAGTGATCAGATCCCCCCCATGGAAGGATGTTGTAGTCTAAGGTTAGCCCCTGCATAATGATTGACTCTGACATTAGAAATATGTCGAGTCTTGTTGCTACCTGATGCTGGCTCATTTTCTTATTGTTCCAAGTGAACTAGCCATTATTGGTTTTCAGATCTACCATCTCCATTGTGTTTATGAATTTTGAGAACTCCTCATCTCTATCCAATCTTCTTGTACCTCCTTTTTTCTCCACAAGTGATGTGATGATGTTGAAATCCTCGACTAGGATCCAATGGAGGTTGTTGGCTAGGTTTTTAATAACATCTAGGTCTCTTACCATTCCTCTTCTCTCTTCTGACACCTGGGGTCCATACACATTAGTACATAAAATCACCTCTGTGTTCCCAATGATTTTCATGTGGACCGTAAGGGTATGCCTTGTCGCTTCGACTGCTATTAGGCTTAGTACTTGTGGGTTCCATAGGGTGAGGATACCTCCTACCATTTGGTGGCCGCCAATAGCCACCATATTGTACTTGCTCCATTGTTGTTGATTGATTGTTTCCATTCTGTCTGTATTACACTTGGTCTCTTGAATAATGTAGAGATCCGATTGTTACTGTTTTAGTCTACTTCTAAGGATTTGTTGCTTTCTTGGGCTGTTTAGGCCTCTTATATTCCAAGTTATAACCTTCATTTAAACTTGCGGGGGGGAGTTGGGGAAGAGTTTTTTTATATTACCCGAGTTTATCAATAGCGCTCCAAGCTGGTGCAATGCTACACTATTGGATTTCCTGCCTTTTTTTCCTGTGCATCTTCTTGGGTGAGAGCTATGGTTGTACCTCATCGGCTTTGACTCCTAGGTTCCCAATCTCCCCGTGTGTACACTTTAGGCCTCTAGCTTTGGCTTCCTCCCTTAGGAGGAACAAGTACGAGATGCGGTCAAGTTGCTATGTTGGTACATTGTCCATTCCCTGTATTTTCCATTGCTCTAGTATGTTCGTGAGATCTATCCCTTCCCTTTCCACCAAGTCTCTGAGTTCTGGGTCTTCTGTGCCTACTTTGCTTGGTGTCATTTATGTCTCTCCCTGTGCATCTTGCATGGGGGTGTTGTCATCTTTGATTTCTCTCTCCATCGAAGTTGCACAGCTTCCTTATTCGTTTTGATTATTTGTCCGGTCGGTGGGCTCATTTGGTGTTTGTTCTCTGACTTCCTAATCTTTTGTCGTATCCTTCTTTGCTTTTTCCCCTTGATTGGTTTTATCCCTTCCTTCTAGGGTAATCTGGACCTCTGGGTTATTTCCTACTTGGGCTTTTCTCTGGTTTTTGTTGTCTTTGCTTCTGGGGTTTGGTTTAACAAACCCATCATCATCCTGTTGTGGTTTGGAGTTTCCTATTTCCTATTTTTTATTAAGTGGGCATTCCCTGATCTAGTGACCATGTTCATGGACCTTATACATTGGAAGGGGATCTATTCATAATCTATGTTTTGGATCCATTCCTCATCCCTAAATTCGAGGCTTATGGCTTCTGGGAGTGCTCTGGACACATCCATCTCTATACATATTCTTGCATAAGATGTGTATCTCCCCTTCAGGGTGGCTTCTGTAGTCTTTATGGGTTTCCCCAGTTTATTCCCTATTTCTTCAAATGTAGAGGGTAACCAATAGTCTAAGGGTAGGGAGTAGAGTCTCAGCCAGACTGGTACCTTTTTGAAAGTCTCTTTTTCTGGGGAGAGATTCTCCTTCCATGGTTGCATGTACAGTCCTGCTGATGCATGGAAATATAGTCCTCCTTCAAATACTCTATCTCTGTCCTCCAGGTTTATGAAGACTGTTGTGAAGAAATCTTTTGAGCCCAGGTGGAACTCCACTTCCCCATTTGTCTTCCAGTGATATTTGATCCAGTTGCGCAACGCTCTCTCGGTGGGCCACAAGCCCATAAATTTTCAAATTAGCACATGTGCCTTCATCTAATCCCTATAGAGTTGTGTCTACAGATCCCCCAATATCACCTTTGGTATCAATGTTGATTTGGGCTTACATGGGTTGTGCCCTTCTTCCTGGTTGGTCTTTGTTGTATCTTGCGTCGCGTTCTGATTTTCTTTGGCTTCCTCTTCCATGCATTCACTTTTCCCCTTGTTCCTTTCCTGACCTATTCCAGGGTCAGATCCCAAGGTGCCTGTCACTGGTGCCTTGAAAAGTATACCCCTTGGCCCTTTCCCTCTGTCTACCACTACTTGTTTATATGAGGGGGTACCTTTACCCTCCCCTCTAGTGCTCATGTTGCCCTCTAGTATGGCTACGACTGTAAAAAACCCTAGCTTGCGATTGCTCCGAGAAGTTCGGAGCTCCAAGTTTTTTTCAGTCACTTTTTTCTTAGTTAAGTCTATGCACTATATTGATTTTAACATCAAAATAGTAAAACAAATTAAAGAGAGACAATTTCCAATGTCTACTCATTCCAAAACATGATATTATTACATGATTTTTATTTTCCAAAACGTGATATTATTACATGATTTTTATTTATATTATATGGTTGTTCACATCATAAACAATGCAATTATATTATTATATTATTTTACTCTATATTATTTGTAACATGAATGTAACTATATTGTTTTATACCATGTAATTGTAAATTAAATATTTCCTCTACCTAATATTCCGACATGGGTTGGAGTTATCATCAATTTCACTAAAGTATAAAAAAAAATCATTTATCTAATCATAAAAAATTAATTAAAACTTTTGCTATAAAAAAAATTATTTACATAATCATAAAAAATTAATTAAAACATTTGCTAGAATTAGAACCATTGAACTTAGGATTTAAATTCCAAATGGAATGAAAAATTATAATTAGAATTAGAACCATTGAAATTAGGATTTAAATTCCAAATGGAATGAACCCAGGGCACACTCCAAAAAATAAATTTGCTAGATGCAATTATCCCAAGTCATATAAAAAAAAAAAACTCCCTGCAATCAAATATAATATGTTCTTCGAAAAGCGAACCTCCAAAGTACCAAAACAAAGGATGGATTTTGTCAACGATGGTTA